>SNQJ01S0011622.1:209285-226303 GCA_010110895.2 Picea sitchensis
CCATGTGATTGGGTCCTTTCCATCAAACTTCCTCATATCAATATTAGGAATGTGGTTGGTCTTCAAACCAAAGTTGAAGTTTCTCCATTCTTGATTCACCTTCCTTATGTCCTCATCATGAATTTCATGGGATGCATTTTCAGTTTTAGGTGTCTTCTCTGTTACGAAAATTTTCAATACTTCCATGATCTCCCCTTTTAAACCATCCATCTTAGTATCCAACATAGCTTCCATTGAATCGATCTTCTTTTGTAGTTGATTTATGTCCCTACACATTTCTTCACCTTCATCAAGAGTCCAAGTAGGATTTTCTGGAGGCTTATTTGGTGTAGAAGTTCCCTTTTTTGGTGGCATGTTTGCCAAGTATCACTTTTGAACCTTGATTTTGAGGTGGTTCTGCTAGAAAATATTTCTTCTGTTGTATCTCCCAAGTGTCATCCCTTCTAGGTATGAAACTTTATTTTATGTAGTTCTATGATATTTCTTCTCTGCAATGCTACATGTATGATCAAAATTGGATGTGCCAAGTGGAATTTACGGTAACTTCCCCACAACTTGCCATTTTTTGTCCTTTCCAGGAGATCTCACTTGTATAGCATGCCCCACACAAAATAATTGATATAAAATTCTGACACTTGCACCAAAAATACTAAAGACAATCGAAGATCCAATGAAACCAGTCCCACTCAATTTGGATACTCTAGGAAGAAGTTATGATTGTTTTACCTGGAACACCTTCTTGAGACTATTCAATAGGACTAGTCAAATACCCTATCTTACACAAGGTGTATCTACAAATTTATGATGATCCAGAATCTAAACGTTTTACCACAAATACCTTACTAATTTCTGTAAATATCCTCCAGAGTTTAGGGCCTGAAATGTTACAGAAAATATTTTATAGCGAAAATTCCGCAATGACTCGGTTTGGGATGATTCCAGAACCCTATCTTGTACAAGATGTATCTCTGAAAGTGTAAGGCCTCAAGAGATTAATTTTTAACAAAATGTACCTTGATCCGTCTACTAAATATCCTCCAATATGTTCCTTCTGAAATTTTGTAGAAAAAAAGTTATAGCGAAAATGCCAAGGTGCCTCAGATGTAGCAGCGAAACCCCAAGACCTTGAGCTCTGATACCATATGTTATGAACCAAATATCAATATAGCATAGAAAAACCTCAGAAAAAGTACTCAACGCCTTGAAAAAGAGATAATTTTAGATAATAAGCCTCTTCAAGGGGGCAACCTCCTATTACCCCACTTAAATGTTCAAGTACAAGATTATTCAAAATGAAAATGTCTCCTTGGTATATATAGGAGACTAGGAGGTATAATTACAACTAATGGCCTAAATCCGACATAAATAAAATAACATTACTAATATAATATTCCCCAATTAAGGGGTAATGAGCCAATATTAGGGCTTAACAATAGGTTAGTGTGTACAATATCCAATGGTTTTTTTTTTGAGTAATCTTTTTATTTGAACTTGGTCCTGGTTTGTTTTCCTTATAGACAATGCTCACATATAGTGTTTGTCAACTTTGAGATCTCAAGAATTTCTTTCACTTCTTCTTTCTTTCTTATTTTGACAAGTTTGTAAAAGTTTATGTGAACCATTCTTCTATGTCAAAACCAACTTTCATTTTCCTTTCCTAAAGAAAATCTTTCCTTTCCAATTTCATTCAGGAAATATATGTTGTTTGGAGTTCTTCTAGTTGTAGCCACTAACTTTCCCGACCCTTCTTTACTTATCTCACATTTTTCATACTCAAACACAAGTTTTTGTCCTTGATCACACATTTTACTTAAACTTAGAAGATTGTGCTTCATATCTTCGACCATCAGAACATTTTTTGCCTTGGCATCCTTGCTTCCAAGCTTGATTGTACATCTTCCTATAATTTTGGTTGAGTTTTCACAGCCAAATGAAACTGATCCATCTCTTTCCTTTTTTAGAGTTAGAAACTTGTCCTTATCAGCTATCACATTCTTTCAGAAACCACTGTCAACATAGAATCCATGTTTCTTGTGTTGAGATTGTAGGGCAAGAAAACATTCTCCATTATTGAATTGATTATGCTTCCTTATACATATCCTTTGTTGTTCATATTTGGGACTATTGATATTTTGTTGTGGTTCACTTAGAGGAACAGTCAATCTACAATCTTTGGCCATGCGTCCAAAATTGTTGCAATTGTAGCACTCTATCTCATTACTCAATGAGCTAAAAATATTGTGATTTTTGTTTTGTGCTTCATGTGAATTTGTGAGATAATTGTTGTTTGAGTGGCCTTCATAGTTATGTTTTTTTTTTCGTATAGGCTCTACAGTTTGTATCTTTGTGACCAAAATTGTGATAAGAATAGAATAAACCAAGAAAAATAGTTTGATACATGGATGTAGGAGATCTTATGAATGGTGTTGATATTCTAAATCCTTATTCTTCTTGAGATGTTGTTGACTGTTTGTTTTGTGTTCTAAATCTTCTAGGTGGTCCAATTCTTCTGTGATTTTCTTCCTGAGTACATCTGACTATTTTTTCATAGGTACTTTTTTGTGCTTCATGTTTTGTCGCCTTGGAGCTCGAGCCTTTCTTGGTCAACATCTGGTTGTATTCAAGTCTGGACCTATCATAGTATGGAATTTGAATGTTGATGATCTCGTCCAATATTTTTTTGTTATTCTTCTACTGAAGATATTTTCTTAGAGTGACTATATCCTCTTCCAAGGTTTCAATCATCTTCTCCTTTTAGTCTAAATAATGTCTGAGTGTTTCTTTAATCCTTATGTCTTCTTCTACTTGGATATTCAACTTCATGATTACCTTCTCTACTTATTATAAGTTGGAATATTTAGATCCTTCTTTCTTCTTTAACTCATCCTTGAGTGACTTAATTTTCTTTCTTTCTTTCCCCAATACTTATAAGGCACTAATTAATTCTACTATGAGATTGAATTTGGCTTCTTCTTCGAAATATTCAGAATCTTATACTTCCATGAAGAGTGATCTTTCTGAATCATTGTCACTATAATCATCCTTGTCTTATGAAGAGTTGTCTTCCTTTGAATAGATACTTTTCTTGGAGTTTTTCTTTTTTTTCCTTCTCTTGTCTCCCTTTTGATTTTTATTTTTCTTCTTAGGATCTTATTCTTCATCGATACCTTTATTATTATCATAAGGACATTTAGAAGAAAAATGACCAATACCATCACAATTAAAATATTTCAATGGGAGCATACCTTTTTACTTGTCAGTTCCTCTTTTCAACTTTCTTACGAAGTTTTCCATTTCTTCATCTTCCTATGATTCATCAATGTAGCTACAATTTGGTTTTGACTTTTGTTTGTTTTTCTTCTTTGTCTTATTGGATTATTTGAACGTTGTTTCCTTGGTGAATCGGTTCTCTTGTTCTATCCTCATTTCATAAGCTATGAAGATTCCCTATAGCTCGTTCATGCTCAAACTATCAAGATATGTTCTTTCTTTCAGGGATAATATCTTAGGATCAAATATTATAGGTAGATATCTTACAACCTTTTGAATCACCATTGACTCATCAACTTCTTCTCATAGTCCTCTAATAGTGTTCATTGTTTCATCAATTCGTAGAAAGTAGGCTTCAATGTTTTCATCTTCCTTCATGTTCAGTTTCTCAAACTTATTTATAATGGTTTGAATCTTGGCTCCCTTGAATTTGGTGTCACCTTCATAAATATTTTGAAGTTTATCCCAAAGATCCTTAGTAATGTTGTAATGCATAACTTTGAAAAATAATGAATCATCCAAACTGCTCAGAATGGTTCCTTTATCTTTTGATTTGTTTTCGTTGATTTTCTTTCTGTGTTTTTTAGTTGGGGAGTGGTTGGTAATACATATCTGTCTACTACTGACTACTAAACATCAAATCCATGTTCCTGTAAAAAAAATTGTATCCTTTTACTCCAAAAGGAACATTTTTGTTCATCAAACTTTAGTGGTCTAATCTTAGAATATTCCATGGTGTCCTTCTAGTGGTTAAACTGCCTCTTGAAGGACCTTCTTTGATACCAATTGTTGGAATATTGAGGGGGAGGTGAATCAATATGATCACTTTAATATCATTTTTAACCATAATTTGTAATCATTAACATCATCAGCAATATATCATGAATATATCATGAGCAGTATAAATCAGCATAGCATAATAGATATCCACAAACACAGTACACCATAATTTACATGGAAACTAAAATGGGAGAAAACCACACAATGATTTTCTTATATATCAAAAGAATACATTCATTAGAAGCACCAACTTCGCAATTCTCTAGCTACAGCTGGAAGGAGGCTACAACCCTCTATTTATAGGATCCAACTTGAAGGAAGATACAACTCCCTGAATTCTCTAGCTCCAACCAGAAGGAGGCTACAACCCCCTGATTCTCAGACTCCAACCTAAAGGAGGCTCCAACTCCCTATGTTCCTTGACACCAATCGGAAGGAGGCTACAACCCCCTTTCCTTTCCCCATACTGTCTCCCTGAACTATAAGTGTATACCAACTTTCACTACCACAATCAATGCTACTGTCATTGCCACTGCCACTGTCACATCAACCTGTAACCTTTCAATCTATCACTTGCCACGTTACCATAAACCTATATTTTTTACTGTATCATCAACTTGTTATACCAAAACCTTCACCATACCATGCATCAATTGTGCACAAACATATATGCATCAATCATGAACAATAAGATATACCAACTACAACATTAATGATATGTATCCAATCATGTACCGTATGCCAAACATGAATACAAATTGTACCATTTACCATAGCATTAATCAAGTATATACATGTACCATATCATCAATGAAAAACCATTGCATGTCCCTCGTGCATATGCCACAATACATCAAGTGTATACCTCAACCATGAACAGTCATCTCAAAGATATGAACCTTAAAAAACATGTCATATGTTGAACCAGATATAACAGGACACCTTACTTAATCATGTTCCCAAGATTTATCTTAAGCATATGTCAAACCCTCATCAATATGCCAAGTATGCCTCAAGAATTCACCATATCATAATCAATCATAACCTTCACAAAAATTACACAAACATACGAGTACCTATATAGCTAACCTAAAACACTAAAATGTTGACATGTAAGCAATATTCTATCTTTAGGGACCTAGTACTAGCATTTACCCCAAAATTTTATTGTCCTCATAAGACTAAGACATCCTGTCACACAGAGCCTCGTGTGATGAGCCATAAGAAACCTACGCATGTGCCTCGCGGGAAACTAGTAGTCTAATCTAGAGTGACCTATCAAACTAGGGTTTCCTCAGTAAACTTCGCTCTCCTTTGCAACCTCGAAACTTCTGCACTCCTTTCTTGTCGCTACCTCGAATTTCATCATTGCTAACTTTACAAAAAGATCAATAGTTCACTATAATATGTTCAATAGAATGAGTGAGTGAATTTTCTTGTGAATGAATCCTTGAGGTGTATTTGTAATTTTTATAGGTAACCTCTCTCCTTAGACTTAGGGCTTCTAGATATTTCTTTTTACAACCACTTTACCCTTTCATTAAATACTTGTAACTAACTAGGGGCTTTTTGACGATTCTAACTTCAAAAGTTCATAACTCCTCAACCATGAGGAACTACGTGGAATACCACCTATCACCGAAAACAGAATGTCGATGGATATCCATATATGAGTGTCTTACCTGCATATACACCATCCTTCATTTCTGTATTCCTCAATCAATTTTGAGTACCAAAACCACATTGTTGGGGCTTCTTCAAGGGTTGACATCAATTACAACCAATATTTCAACATTTTTCCCTAATATATCTTCCGTGTAGTCCATCGTCACGTGACTACTTTAACTTGCAATTCTTTTGTTGCAATGTCTAACATCCCCTGAAAGGTTCTCAACTTCATAAGTTTGTAATATTTACATCATTTCATCTATTAGCACAATCATTTATATGAAATATAGTATATGCATGCATTCTACAAAAGACATTTTATAATACCTTGAAACATACACAACTCTATCTTAGGATACATTATTGAAAACATACCACTTTCACACTTTCATGATCTATTCATGCATGTTATTCAATGCACCTTTGCATTTGTTTTTATAATTCCCTTTATCTAAATCATGCATCCCACCATGCTGAATTGGAAGGCTTTGGAAAATTCCTTGACACATCATCCATACACTTCTCCTTTCATTCTCAACCATTTGGATGCCTTCCTTTTAGACCCAAACACTACACCAAGAATTAAATTGCATGGTTCTCTTCAATGTTGAAAATAAGGTTGCAGTACAAACATCAATTATAAGCGGAATACCATAAGATACTTGTGTGGCAATATATTTGTTCCATACCATCCATGTCATGGCTTCCCAAATGGTTAGATTTGTTGGTATTCACTTTTATACCAGGGTCATGCCACTTTATTTTATTTGGTTATTAAATCATAACCAAAAAATCATGACATGATACTATGTCATATGTATGCATTCAAAAGTTAAATGAGTTTTCTAAATATCATAGGATTTCATCGTTTACCACATCAAATGGTAAACATTCCAATGAATGCATTCAAAACACATAGTAATATAACTTCACAAAATAATATTTGGTTGAGGAAATTATTACCTAAATTCCCTTAAGCAATTATGTAGTATCATTACATCAAACTCATACATGCATATCTATCAATGAATTTGTTGATGCTACATGGTTAGTTGGTAACTGATAGAAGCTCACAAAATTTCTTTACCAACCTCTTATCAAAATTTTACCCTTATGATATATTATTCATATGGATGACTATTAGCATCATCATCATCACCATCACTTGCAATCATGCAATAAATCTCTCTTTCCTAGAACAACAACCATCATTATCAACTTTTATATTCATATATACAACAATAGACCACTCCTAGTCTTCAACATGTTATATATATTAACAAACCTACATTCATTGATGCATATTTGTATGCACCAAGAATGCATACTTAACATGCTTATAAATGCATATTCATTCCAAATTTTTGTGCTATATATGGTTGTCCAATAGGCCATATCATTTTTGTTTCTAAAAAAATTGCAACAACCTCTTTCCTCATGTACAATTCTCCTTGTTGTTCCTAGCTATCCTCAAATCTCATTGGATTCATGTATCATTTTCTGCTATTACAAAAATAATTATGCATGATTGTTCTCTATCCTAAGAACCCTTTTCAGCCAAACCACTCATGGGAAATTTCAATTTATATCCATGTACTATGTTGATATTAATCTTCAACATTCATCTATTTCCTCAGTCCATCTGGTCCAACCTTATCTTGATGGAATAATTGAGCATGTTTTCTTTCTTCCCTCACCACTTCCAGGTAGATCGTACATGACCAAGTTTTCATTTCCAACCCTATTGTCTTATTCACTTTGGATATTCAACATTCTTTTACTTTACTAGACCAAACTGATTCAAATTTCCCTCTCTAAACAATTCATCTCTTGTGGTTTCTTGCACCATTCTTTTCTCATTCCTACTTGAGATGGGTCCTCTTCGGAATTTGTCTCTTTTTCCTTCCATGTCAAGCATAGAATTGTTTTCTTCTTCATGTTTCCTTATTGATTTGCCTTCAGATTATCATCTCCATGCCTCAATTATTTTTACTTGTGATCCCAATCTAATTTGGGAATGCACTTAGCACCTTTGGAATTCACCCAACATTTTCTATATACATCGTCTGTTGGGCACAGACTGATTTTGAGGAAGAATCCAATTTTGGAATGTAAAGTTTAAATTAGGAAAGTAGAGCTAAAAGGAAAAGAAGCAGATGTGAGGGAAAGCCACATGAAAAGGAGGAAAGCATGCAAGGTTTGCATGTACGGAAAACTAACCACATTAGGGTTATGGTTTTTGTAGGAGATTATAATGGTTGATGAGATGGAAATCAGTATAAATAAGTACCTAGGAGGTCTAGGTCGGGAGGGAGTTGCTATGTTTTGTACTTTTCAGTGAAGAAAACTACTGTCATAACTTAGGCCTTTTTGTAAGTTGTTGAGTTGTAGGAGAGTCAAGAAACTAGATGTTGAGGGTTAGACTGCAGGTTGAGGAGCCTAGTGCGATCTAGTCATCCTCACAGGTGTTATCACTTTGTAAATTTTGTTTGCCTTATAGAAAAATGACATAGGTAACTATTTCAACCTACTTTAGAGCTGGGAACTAGCCTGCTCAACTCAGAGAGTTCTCTCTCATGTCACTTGATATGTTTTGTGAATCAGTGGCTAGATTTGGTTTGTTTGGGGGTTTTATACAATTGCTGGCAAAGGAAAGGGGGTGACATTTGGGGCTATGGAGTCGAAAATGAATAAAGCAGTGGCAAGACATTAGAACTATCTAGAGGAGAAAGGCTAAATGAGGTAATGAGTCTAAGTTTTTAAAACTGAAATATGCATGGTGAAAGAGGAAAATGAAAACAAATAACTGCATCAGAGAATATTGAAATGAATTTTGAATTAGTTAAGAAGAGGATTACATAATTTAAATTGCTAAGTCAAGAGAGTCATAATATGAATTCCAGACTCTTAACTCTCCAATTTAAAAAGAGGAAAATGTAAATGGGATTTCAAAGACACAATAAATACACACTATGAGAGAAAACATAACTCATATCATAACCATTAGAATCTTTTCATAAATATTTGAAAATGCTTATGCATTGTATATTCACTTTAGCTCCATGGATTTACAAAGTCTTCTTGCTACGAGGGAAGGCCCCTCTTTGGTCCATCCAACCATTTATTTATCTTTGTAATAGTATATATAGGTAGATTACATCTGGGATTCAGAATGAATCATCTTCCCCAAAGTTCCAAAAATAGTTGTCGGTTACAAAAGAGTAACATACAACAACCAGACTCCTATTTTATAGGGGACGTTATAAACAAAACTGACATATTTGAGTTTTTTTGCCTTGAAGGCCACTTGTCAATATTATTAAAAAATTCTCTGACACACACTAAACTTAGCCTGAAATCTATTTCATCTTGGCAATTTCTTATTTTAACATATCAAACCATGCAGGTTGGTTTTCCCCAACACTTTCGACCACCTCAACGTTTACCTATGTCTTCTAACGCTTGCTCCATTTCCTCTTGACAGATCGTGTATGGTGTTCGTCTGCATATCCGTTGATGATTAAATCCTTCATGATGGGATTTAATATAACCTCTTCATCTGCTCCTTTCTCTCTCGAAGGCTTTGTATAAACTTTCATTGCTAAGATTCGAGCAACCAGTTTCTCTCTTTTATTCAATGATGAATTTGTCATATTAGTTGAAAATCCTAGTTCACTAGAGGCCACTAGGTCTGTCATATCCATTTTCCCTGGTTTTGCAAAAAGCATGAAGTTATCTTCCTTAGCTGAATGATTCGACCTGTGATTACCCTGTTCTGAAATAGAATGTTAATTTCCCAAAACAGAGTAATGTAACCCATGTTTTAAATGACAATATTCATTGAGTGTCAATCATGAACTAATGACAAGAGTACTTGCAGGTACATCGGTTTATCATGTTTGGCCAATCTATTTCGAATGACGAGCCTTCAAGTTGGTTATCTGATGGGGCTCACTTAACATTTGCACAGACGAAAAGTAATCGAACAAGTGGCGTGAGATGATTTGATCGGTCATCACTTTCCCCTCTCCACATGTGATATTCAGATTTGACATATTTAATGATATTAGAACATGTGACATCGATCCGTGGTTGAGCGGTTTCATGCTCACCCACTTTTCTCCCTGATATGCTTCTGTAGGTGTCATGTGTCTATGGGTTGAAACCGCGGTATTTTCCCTGGCCCGCTCTCTAGTGCTTAATCTCTGCGTTATTTCCTCACCCGATATGTCTCCTGACCATCGATTTGGGCTACTCAAGATCCATGTCCTTCCAGGTCCCATCACTCCTACGTCTTCACCAATTTTAACCCTGTCCGCTAGATATGACCCCACCTACTAATATAACACTCCTCTATACTGATTTAGTGTGCGACCAAATCTCAAGACTTGGATTCCAAGAAATTATTATAGTGATAACATAGGCTCCAACTAGGGATGTTACCCTCCTTGTGAGGTAGAAAATAACGTGTTTATCAGGTGCGAAATCCATTGGGTTGCTCCCAAAACATATGTGTGTACCGTGCTCCAACCTATCACTAGTGTCTACTGAAAACCAAACTTTGCACACTACTATCCACTAGTTACTGTATATACCGCTATAAATATCACTGTATACACTATTGGAAATCCAAAAAATTCTTGACCAAGAAGCTTATTTTCACTTACCTACCCTAAAAATGTTGAAATGAATACTCAATCAAGTGATGCTAAAGTTCCAATGCATCCAATCAAACAATTGGCTTCCGGATTTTTCTTCGCTCACATCTTTATTAAGTAGGTAGAAAAACATAAAAGATGGCAGCTAAAAGAAAAAGTTGAATCCAAAGTCTGTGCTTATGAATGAAACAAACTCCTCCTCCAATGAAGACTATAATAGGATGGCCACGGGATCTTGAAATCATGAAAAATCATTTCTTCTTGATATGCAAAAACATAAATACAAGCCTCTTTCATAAGTGTTTGTTGCTCTTGCTCTATTTCTTCTGTTCTGGGAACACTTTCAAATGAAATTCCAATAATAGGTTTGTCTAATATTCCATGCATATCAACAAAAACATTCATACATCCTTGAACATATTAAATATGAAAGCCATACTATGTGCATCAGTGTTATCCTCTTGTTCATCAAATGGTTCTGATTTGGTTTTATTAATCTTCTAGAAATTTACTTGAGTATTGTCATTTTGACTTTCAAATGAATAAATGGAAATATGTGTCTGCTCATAATCTTCTTGAAAATGTGAAAAGTGAACATCATGTACTATTTCAGAGTCCAAAGTTCCCATGGATGCATTTTCAAAACCATGATTTTTAAATGAATCAAATAAAACCATTGCCTCTTCATTATCTCTCTGTATTTTTTATTGAAAAGTGGCATGCGTAGTTTTGTTGCTTTCCTGAAGCTCTATGTCGTTCGTTTTTTCACTACTTGGAGTTTCCATAGATGCAGTTTCAGAATTCTCATCCATGTCTAGGCTATTTATAAATTGGACCACTACATCATTCTCAGGAGAATAAAGGCAAGTTTGAAACACTTTGCCTTGATGTAAATATTGTTGCATACTTATATTAGTTCCAGAGGGAGGAAAATAACCTTTAACAACATTTTCCTGATCATCTTCATCTTCTTTTTCAGGTTGGTATCTGAACATATGTTGCAATTCTGAACTGAAATAACCTCTCGTGTAATCAGCCACATGATCATTTAACAGATGTGAAGGTCGTGGATATTCCTCATCAACATCCATCTTCTTATGTAAAGAAGTGTTGTTGCAGTCAGACTTTACTGCTTCCTTTGTTACCTCATGATTTTCTTTCAATAGCTCAAAGGAAGAAAAACATAATGGAAGATGTTTTTTACCTGTAAATCTATTGTACCCTAAATATTCAAAATCATGCCTGGAGGATGTCTGATTTGAAACATTATAAACATTTGTCTTCAACGTTTTGAAGGAAGGAAAACATGGTGGAAAGCTTCCTTCACCTGATTCAAAACCTTCTTCATTTTCTTCATTGTTGTCATAGGCACATTTTTCAATCTCTTTGGATTGATGAACACACTCATTTTCAGATTCATATTTGACCAATGGCTGCAATTTTGTACTGACAAGACCTTCCACATAACAGGTAATAGAGTCATCAAACACATGAGAAGAATGTTTCAAATACTGGTCATTTTTTATTTGTGAATCAGTGTGATTTGGCATCAACACACATTCCTTTGCTTCAATGATGATCTTAGAATTTTCTTTCAACAATTTAAATGAAGAAAATCATAAAGGTAAAGAATTCCCTTCAGCTGATTCAATATTTTCTTCTTTGTAAATGTTATATGCAGGTTGATTGCTCTCATTACACTGCTAAAAAGGAGCATTTTCTTATAGAGAACATACAACTAGTTTTTCTAGGAAATCAACATCGCAATCACCATCATATTCATCATATATAGGCAAATCAACAACATATTCAATATCATCTAACAAGAACAAATTTGGGACATCAACCTGTTTATCAACAAAATGATTTGCAAACTCATTTTTTTTTTACCGTCTACAAATGAATACATAAAACAATCATGCCCCTACTTATCAAGGGATGGATCAACACCTCCTCTCTCAACAAGTGGAATATAATTTTTTGCAAAATAATTGGCATTAAAAACTTTGGGAGGGTATATGATATTTTCAACTCTATGCTCAGGATTCCAATGAACTTTTTTCTGTTCATATTCAATTTCATGTTCTTGAGCATCCAACACCTTATTTTGAATCTGTTGACATGCTTGGATATTGTGTTGAATATCCTGAGCATGATTAAACATTTGTTGTAAGGGCTTAGGTCTTATTTCCATTAGGAGGAAAGACAAATCTGGATGAAGAGTTGTTGTATAATGGAGCATGGCAGCAGCTTCAGTGGGTTGAATTTCTTTGGAAAAATTGTAATAGATGTTGGAAAAAATTCTATTGAATATAGAAATAACTTCATTTCTTTTCCTTTTCCAGGCATAGAACTCTGTAAGCTATAGATCCAAATATTTCTTCCTTCCCCAAAACTTAAAAAAAACATTCTTCAATTCCTCCCATGAGCTAATTGTCTCTGTCTGCAAATGTTTAAAACAGTCTTTGGTGTCCCCTTTCAAGGATTGAGAGAAGACCCTCATACAAACATCCTCATGGTCAATCTCAAACAAATCTATAAAATTCTCAAACCCTTGGATGTGTTTTTTAGCTGATATGGCATCAAGTTCCCCATAAAACACAATTAGGTACTCATAGTACTTTGGAGGAAAATCATGTAGGATGTGAGGTAAATTTAAGGGTCTGTATCTATGTTGAGTTTTGGAGGGTGTTGGATCGAGTACATGAGATGAAATATCAGCCTTCGTTTCATGAGGCTCATCAACTTGGGCATGCTTATCATATGGTTCAGGTGGGAGATTTTGATTGAAGTCACTAAAAAATTGAGGAATATTTGTATAATATTAAGAGGAGGATATGCAATTTCACTATTATCATTATCATTATTTTCATGCAGTAGGTGAAGAAAACTTTGTCTAGCTTGTTCAGGAAAGGACCATAGGAAACTTATAACAAACAATAAAATGCCTTGCAAAAACCCAATTTTAAGTACTTGTTTTCTTTCATAATGCCTTTTCATACCTCTGTCAAAGGATCCCATCTTCCAGTGGAGTCTCTGCATTACATTTGAATCTTGAGTGGAGTTTCCAATAATGTTTTGGAAGCTAGATTCTACATTGAGAGTGGAGTCGCCATTGAAAATTTAAATTTCTGGATTCTTCTACCAGTGGAATCACCTTCAAGCGTATTCTTGATGTGTGCAGTCACCAGAGAAGGAATACAACCAATGTGTGCCTAAGTGTCTGCTGCTCTCAGACCTTGGAACTCAACAATGTCGTTCTTTCCTAGGGAAAATTTTCCAATTTCGTCCCTGACAATGCCGCCAGATTGTTAGCACTCTGTAAAAAAAATTTGGCTGATAGAAAAATGACAGAGGTAACTATTCAAACCTACTTTAGAGATGGGCACTAGCCTTCTCAAATCAGAGAGGGATCTCTCGTGTCACTTGATATTTTTTGGGAATCAGTGGCTAGATTTGGTTTGTTTGGGGGTTTTATACAGTTGTTGGCGAAGGAAAGGGGGTGACTTTTGGGGCGATGAGGTAAAAAATGAATAAAGAAGTGGAAGGCCATTTGAAATATCTAGAGGAGAAAGGCTAAATGAGGCAATGAATCTGAGTTTTTAAAACTAAAATATGCATGGTGAAAGAGGAAAAGGAAAACAAATAACTGCATCAAAGCATATTGAAATGAATTCTGAATTAGTTAAGAAGAGGATTACATAATTTAAATTTCTAAGTCGACAGTGTCATAAGACGAATTCTAGACTCTTAACTCTCCAATTTAAAAAGAGGAAAATGTAAATGGGATTTCAAAGACACAAGAAATACACACTATGAGAAAAAACAGAACTCATATCACAACCATTAGAATATTTTCATAAACAGTTCAAAATGATTTTGCATTGTATATTCACTTTAGCTCCATGGATTTACAAAGTCTTCCTACTACGAGGGTAGGCCCCTCTTCGGTCCATCCAACCATTTATATATCTTTGAAATAGTATATATAAGTAGATTACATCCGGGATTCAAAACGAATCATCTTCCCCAAAGTTCCAAAAATAGTTGTCGGTTACAAAATAGTAACGTACAAAAACCAAACTCCTATTTTCTAGGGGACATTATAAACAAAACTAACATATTTGAGGTATTTTTCCTTGAAGGCCAATTGTCAATATTATTACAAAATTCTCTGATACACACTAAAATTAGCCTGTTATATATTTTATCTTGAAAATTTCTTCTTTTAACATATCAAACGATGCAGGTTGGTTTTCCCCAATGCTTTTGACCACCTCAAATTTTACCTATGTCTTTTGACGCTTGCTTCGTTTCCTCTTGAAAGCTCGTGTATGGTGTTTGCATGCGTATCTGTTGATGATTAAATCCTTCATGATGGGATTTAATCTAACCTCTTCATCCTCTCCTGACTCTCTCGAAGGCTTTGTATAAAATTTCCTTGCTAAGATTCGAGCAACCAATTTCTCTCTTTTCTTCAATGATGAATTTTCCATATTAGTTGAAAATCCTGGTTCACTGGAGGCCACTTCGTCTGTCGTATCCATTTTCCCTGGTTTTGCAGAAATCATGAACTTATCTTCCTTAGCTGAATGATTCGACCTGTGATTACCCCGATATGTAATAGAACGTTAATTTCCCAAAACAGACTAATGTAACCCATGTTTTGAATGAAAATATTCATTTAGTGCCAATCATGAACTACTAACAAGAGTACTTGCAGGTACGTCGGTTTATCATATAGATCGAGGCATAAGAAGAATTTCAATCCCAGATCCCCAATCTTTCCTAGACTAGAAGCATTTGAGTATTGTAGTCACCCATATAACTATGTCGGGTGAGACTGCGCAATACACTCTTTGTGGTGTGTTTCCTTCTGGTTTACCAGGAGGACTGATAGTTTTAGAGGGGTTTTTTGGAAGATATTCAAATACGAAACTTGGTCAACCCAAGAATTCCTTAGAAAAAGAGTAATAGCCAACAAATGGTTATGTTACCGGTTGGAACTACATGGGATTGAGTGAGTGGGATTTATGAATGAATCACAAAGAGAATGAAGGTATAAAAAGGAATGTTTAGACCATGGAATCCAATGAAGGCAGATATTGAAAGCTAGTTGAAAACAAAGGAGGTTGAGTTTGCACAGAAAGATAACAAAGACCCTAAATTAACACCACGCAAATATCTAGACAAGTATGTGTTTAGCGAATTGCATGATGTATTTTTCTGTGATTTCTCGCATGTGTTACAGGAGTGGATATTGAGGTTTAAATATAACCACCCCACAAATCGAATGAGAAAAATCAAGTGGAATCCTATGGAGCATAGATGATTTTAGGGGCGAAATTTCGCTCATGGGCGAAATTTAGGGGCTTCCAATTTTTTATTGGGTGAATTTTTTGTATTAAAGTGATTTTTTAAAACTTATATCAGTAGCCCGTAATTTATTTTAGGGGAAAAATCGTGTACAGGGTTAGCCCTTGTTTTTAGGGGAGATAGAGGAAAAAAAATTATATTTCGCCCCTAAAATTTGGAGGGACAAGCTTCCATTAGCCAAATTTCTAGAAGTATGGGAATTTTTTATAGCTTCTTCGCCCTGCCATTTGGTAAAATCGAGGTTTATGGTTTAATTCGCCCAGATTTTGTGGTATGGGCACTGGGTAGCTACATTTTGGCCCTCCCACCTGGTATAAATTTTATGGCATCAGGTTAAAATCATAGCTTTGTTACTTTTCTGGTTCGTTCGTGAGAACTACAGAGTCTACTATAGAAAATCTCTAAATCCCCAAGGCTCGATTTACATATATTGAATTTTCGAGTTTATTTCCCGAACGGAATTTGGAAAGAGGGAAAGCCACAAGAGATGCTAGTGGACCATGGTGGAGCCGCCTGTTCAGAGCAGAAGAAAGTTAGAAACTAGAATTTGTTACAGTTATTAGCCTGGTGGTCCGTGGAGCCGCCTGTTCAGTGTTCAGAGAAGAAGAAACTTGGAAGGTTCCGCGTGAGGGCTTTAATTTGGTAATTGAAGTTTATTCCTTTTGGTGTGCACTGTCTCCTCACCTCATTAGGACTTGTTTGAAATTTTCCAAGAGTTTTCATTGATTTACCTGCACTTTTTCAAGCACTATTTTTCCAAAACTTGCTGGAGTATCTTGTATTTCTATGTTAAACGTTTTTGCGACATTGTATAAATTCTGATGACCTCTTGGCTATTTCCTTCTCCACCTCATTTTCAACTTCCACTTCTTGTTTGTAACATTTTCTCCCATGGTTCTTCACTCCCAATATTTGTATATAAAAATTAAAGAATCTATGTTGGATAGTGTCTCTAAAAGTCTTTTATGCTTGGGTGCACTATCAACTGAAATTGCCACTGCAGTTGTTGCCTGAGATATTGCCACCATCGTAAGGCATGTCACTAAATCTAAATTTCCACTGTAGGATAATGGTTACCAGTTGTTGTTCCTGAGTGCTCATGCAATTGCTCAGGCATATCTTACAAGTCAGTTCCTTGTCAACGTTAAGCAGGTAGCTTTACATATCTGTTTCAAATTCAAAGCCAAATTCATCTTTTCTTGTTTATGTAGACCCTTGTTCATTACACAAGATATCCATATTCTCGTCATGACCTTTTGGGTTCTA
>SNQJ01S0011622.1:246741-262429 GCA_010110895.2 Picea sitchensis
TTTCTCTAATGAACTTGATACGGAACATAATTCTTTGGAGGCTCATAATGATAATCCATCTAGAGAGGGTCTTGTTCAGAGTGAAGAAAATGAGCACCAAGATGAGAACTGGGAAATTGATATACCACAACATTTGATCTAATACAGTATATATGAGGGTCTAGGGAACACTTATTTCGGTATATGTGTTCCATTGGTGGTGTAAGAAATAGTGAATGGAATAGCACAGATGATCTGATTCTTGTGATACGTTCTTCCTCTATTTTTGGAGTAGAATGGAAATTATTTATCATAACAAGATTACTATATGCCAATTTGAGGATGCATTTTAGGTAAAAATAGGTTCTATAATTTATATTTTGTGTTTTTCATTGTAACTTTGGAGCCACATCTTCTTGATGCAAGTTGTTTTAAGATTGATTTTTTGATATTTAACTATTACATTGTCTCTTTCTTGTATGTGACAGGAAATGAAGTTGGAATTTGATGAAGATAGGACCTATCTCTTCACATAGATAGTGTCCTATTATTAAAGGACCTCTTGTTTAATTGAACTATGCAATTTTGGTTGACTTTACTATAACAGACATGGTCAAATGTAGTGTGAGGTCTATTTCTAGATTGAAACACTTGTTGTTTAATTGGACTATGTAACAGATGTAGTGAAATGTTGTGTGAAAGGCCATTTGTAGAGTGAAACACCTATTGTCAATTTTGGTGACTTTGCTATAGCAGACGTAGTGAACTATAGATAACAGCAGACGTAGTGAACTATATCTAATTGTGAAATATATTGTGAAGGTCCAGAAATTACAACAAACGCTCTTGCTCATTTATTTTCTCTCATCACCATTTTCACACATCCACTTAGCTAGTTAGACATCATAGGGGACCCACAGAACCCCCGTCGTTTTAGACACTTGCTAAATATCCCTCCTATTTTAGGAGGAGTTCATAGTCTCGCTAACTCACCAGCCCCACCTTCTCACACTCTTGTGAGTGCCACTGTCTTAGGATCAACTTTGATTGGTTCAACCCTAGTTGGGTCCACTTCCCAAGGTCAAACACTCACCCGCTCTCCTTTACATGGAAGCAGGGCTCCACCTTCTCCTCAAGTGGGAAGTACAAACCCACCTAGTCCCCCTCAAGGGTCAGGTTCACAAAACACTCACACCATGGCTAGAACTAATCCTCCACCACCACTCCAGATGTCATATTTGGCCTCTCTCAACATACCAGATCTAATAAAACTCACTAATGATCCTATATTGCATGACCCCACATGGCCTACAATTCCTACCAAACTACCTTTAGATATTTCCAAGTTTGAAGGAAAGAAAAGAGATGACCTTGCCAACCATGTCATGACTTTCCACTTATGGTGCTCTTACAACAGCATTATGGATGATTCCATCTGACTATGATTATTTCAACGCACACTCACTGGCCCATCAACCAAGTGGTATGTAGACGAAAAATCAGGGTCCCATGCGACTTTCAAGTCCTTGGCCAAATCATTTTTTACCTTCTTCCAATTACCAATCCGCCATGACAATGGTCTTGAACTACTCTCTGAGTTTAAGCAAACCTCAGCCACACATATCACTGATCACATCCACGAGTGGCGTCGACGACGTAGTTTGTGCAAAGCAGAAACCACCAAACAACAATGTCTTGATTGGTTTCTCAGATCACTTGTCTCTCTCCTCAGTAAAGATGTGGCTTCCACCTTCCCTCAATTAGAAGAAGAAGTCATCAGTAAGACTCAACAATACAACCTCATCTATTCACAATCAGGATACTTGTACACAATACTTCCTGATCTCCCAAGACCCATGCCATTTGGCCAAGACAAGCCTGGGATGTCTCACATAGCAGACAGATTGATTGGTAACACCACACACCACAATCTACAGCCCCAATAACCACCAATGTGTGGAACACCTCAATATCCGTCGGAATATGGAGGAATCCCTTATTATCCTCCACCCCCTTATTAACAACCATACCTTGTTGCCCTTCCTCCACCCATTAGTGGGCCACCTCCAACACCCACAATACACCCACCTATCCAAACAAGTTGTGGTACTCCCTCTACCTCAGCTTATACTCTAAGTACTAGTGAAAGTGCTACACCTTCCTATGTACCTTACGAATCATTACCACAACATAATCTATACTTTCCATTTCCTAGCCCTTCACAACCCATGGATCCACCACAAGGACACCCTCATGCTGGGGTTAATTTTGTTCAACCCTCTCCCATTCAACAATATCAAAATTTTGAACAGCTGTATATGGAAAATCCAACCCATCAGTCGAATAATGCCAAAAAGAAAGGAAAAAATCGGAACAATAACAACCCAAGTCAAGGCGAAAATCACCCCCAACAAAACCAACCTACTAGGGTCAACCAAAATCAAGGGACTCAAAACTCCAAGGGGGGAAACAACAATAGACGTCAAGGGGAAAATTAACAATAACCTTCGAACCAACTTCCCATGTGCCCTTTGCGGTGATTTTGGTCACTATGCTCATCATTGCCCCCAAATCACTAATTTTAAATGGATGAAAGACTCTGTGAATGGACCACATCCTCCAGCACCGCCTGCCCCTCAGCAAGCCCCACAAAAATATGTGCAACAAATACCCCCATTCATGCTGCAGAACCCCATTCCACACCAAGGAGTGATGAACACCCAACAGGACATGCAGCCTACCCCACCACAGTTGGGACAATATCTCAATCCAAGCAATCTCGAAGATCGTACTATCCTCCTCACTAGTGAGGAAGAAGTCCTTCTACAAACACGTAGTCATCAATACAATGCACCCTCTCAGTCACCTCCCATTCCCCCAGAAACAATCCCAGCACCAATGGGACCCCCTTTGATGATCCCTCGCCCTAACATGAAAAGACCTCTTCGCATCCCTTGCATCCCATTACGCAGGAATGTCCACAACCCTCAGGCTAGGGTGGCTCATAATTACAGTTTGGTTGATGACTTGGCATAATCCCTGGCTGCCATGTTAGTCTTAGAAGTACTTCAAACTTGTCCCACTCAGTGAAAGTCATTACTTTCCGCCTTGGGGGAAGTCGACCCTGTGGATACTCAACTCATCACATTTTATCTCGACAACAAAGAACCTTGCCTCCCCACTCTCATCTCTTTTCAAATCCCTGTTAAAATTTAGAACATTACAGTTCATCGGTGCATCATTGATGAAGGTGTGTCCACATGCATCATGTCCAAGTCTATATGGAAGAAAATTGGTTCCCCCGAACTCATACCATCTGCCATTACCTTAAGAGCTTATGATGGATGACCATGTTCTCCCAAAGGGATCTTCCAAAATGTCCTTGTAGAACTCGAGGGAAAGACCATTCTCATTAACATTGAATTTATCAATGCCCCACTTGATTACAATATCTTATTCAGTCGTAGTTACATGTATGCTATGAAGGCAGTTGCCTCTTCCGTCTTTCAAACCATGATGTTCCCCCATAACGGGAAGATCATTACCATTGATCAAGTTTCACATTATGAGCCTAACCATTCTGCCAACATCAATAACATTCTCCCTTTTGTCCACACTAATCCTGAGGCATACCTACTCATTGAGATGGGGCCCAAAATTTTCAAAGACCCATCCTTGTTAGGAACTTACCATGGTGCACCATCGCTCATTCATCCTTCCAATCAGGTATGTGTCATCTCATCCAAAGGAACTGACATTGAGGATACCCTTCCTCCCAGTGAGGCTTCTCTTATATTTGATATCCCACTAGTCACAGAGCTCCTCCCTCAAGAATCTCCTATGAACTCGTCAACTCCACTAGTTCATGATTTCACCTCACCCCAAGGCTATATCCCAGTTTCGGAGACAGTTCCCTAAGCCATTACTCAAATCCCCTTATTTTACCCTCCACTAGGCATACAATCTTTCCAACTAGCCACAACACTTACCCTTCCCAATATGGTGCTAGCAATTCCAGTATGGTATCTACATCCACCCACCATGGTCCCTCAACCATCCCTCCCTCCTCAAACTGAAGGAATTTCGATGCAGATTCCAGTACCTACTCCCAAAGCACCACCAACATCCCCACTTGCTACCACCACTGCTAAAGCTAGGTGCAAACATAAAAAGAAAGATCCCACCGCTCCCCTACCCCCATGTGTCCAACCTCCTTGCGCACTATGTGAGAAATATGGACACCCAACCAACAAATTCCCATCTCTACCCGAGTTACGTAACCTAATTCAATTCAATCAAACACCATCACCATTCGTCACGTCATCAAGTACTGCCACTACCTCCCCTAACATAAGTAGCAAAGGACTGTGAATCAAATTCGCTTGCGCCATATGTTCGGCAATATAATAGATATAAAAAGTATGCAGAACAGAAATGAAATGCTAGAAATGGCAGAATAACAGTAATATAACCAACATAATCTCTACAATAACACATAAATGATATAAGAACAACAACAAAAATAACAATTTGATTCAGAAAGCAATGTTCATAGGCCTCTTCGAGGGGACAACCTCTAGTCGAGCAATGCTATGTTACAATAATCTTCAAGCTAGGGTTTTCATACCCTCAATCCTTATTTATACTAAATATGTCTATTAAGAGAAGCATCTAAAGGAAGATCCTTCTAGAAGTGGAAGCTTCTATTAGGTCTTCTTACATCCTCTTTATTCTATTTTATTGAAAGGCCTTATTAATATTGACCTTTATTACATCCAAATATATTGATCTACCTATGTGTAGGTTAGGACCCTAACATGTCCGCCCCCTTAAAAACAACCTTGTCCTCAAGGCTTGAGATGTGGAAACTGCTGCAGAATGGTAGCTGGTTCCCAAGAGGCATCTGCTAGAGTCGTATCTTTCCACTGGACTAGCACTTCCTTGATGGTTCTCTGACGCAGGCGATGCTCACACTGGTCCAAGACTGCTTCTGGTTGTAGCCAAATGGATCCTTCTTCAGCTAACTCTGGAAGGTTGGTTTGAATTTTGAACCTAGTTCCAATCACCTTCTTTAAGCATGAAACATGAAAAATAAGATGTAGCTTCAACTGACTGGGAAGAGCTAACTGATAGGCGACTTGACCCACATGCTTGAGAACTGTATAAGGACCATAAAATTTGGGCACTAGCTTCTAACAATGCTCAGCCTTGAGGGAAGTTTGCTTGCATGTTTGCAATCGCAGAAACACCTGATCCCCTTTTGCAAATTGACGTTCAGAGCGACCTTGATTTGCTTGTTGCTTCATGCGATTCTATGCCATGACCAAGTTCTCTTTAAGGGTACAAAGAATATTCTCTCGAACTGTAAGTGTTTGGTCAACCGCCTAGACCTTTGAGGTACCCAGTAAGTATGAGAGAACTGAAGGTGGCTTCTGTCCATATACCGCTTCAAAAGGAGTCATGCATGTAGCTGTATGGTAGGAAGTGTTGTACCACCATTTAGCTAGGGGTAACCATTGAGCCCATTGATGTTGCTTCTCAGAGGAAAAACACCTCAGATATGTTTCCAAACACTTGTTGACAACTTCCATTTGACCATCAGTCTGGGGATGATAAGTTGTGCTGAGATGCAATTGGGTGCCCTGTAGCTTAAATAGTTCTTGCCAAAAATTGTTTGTGAAAGTTGGGTCATGATCAGAAAAAATAGAGTGCGGAATGCCATGAATCTTGAAGACCTGGTCCATGAAAATTTGAGCCACCGTGGATGCAGTAAAGGGGTGTTGAAGAGCACAGAAATTAGAATACTTGGAAAGGCGATCCACAACCACCATTATGACTGATTTATTCCTCGATTTGGGTAAGCCAGTAATAAAGTCCATAGATATATCCTTCCAAATAGCAGGTGGAATCAAAAGAGGTTGTAGTGTGCCTAGAGATTTGAATGTTTCTCCCTTGTTGTATTGACACACCTGACATTCAACGAAAAAATTATGGATGTCTTGCTTCATACCATCCCAGAAAAAGGAACGTTTGACCCTGTCATAGGTTTTGGTGAACCCTGAGTGCCCCGCTATGGGTGTAGCATGAAGATTAGAAAGTACCGAGGATTTAAGATTTGATTGTTTACTTAAATACAAATGGCCTTTGTATCAAATCTCATCCTGGAGCGAAGAGTAACCTGGGGGAGCCAGAGCATTGGTCTACAATTGTTGGATCAGATGTGAAATTTTGGGATCTTGTAGCCATTCCTGGCATATAGCTTGGAGCCAATCGAGTACAATGAAGGAGCCAATAGCTTGGATCCTTCTTCTTCATATTTTCTGGATAGTGCATCTGCCACTACATTGTCTTTTCTCTTCTTGTAAATGATCTCATAATCATATACAAAGAGCTTAGTCACCCATTTTTGTTTCTTCGAGGAGGAAATGCGTTGTTCCAGAAAGTACTTGAGTCTTTGATGGTCAGTCTTAATTTGGAAGCGTTGGCCCAAGAGATAAGGACGCTACAGATCAACGACATTCAGAATAGCCAACATTTCATTTTCATAAATGGGTTTGCCCAGTATCCTTTCAGACAATTGCTTGCTGGTGAAGGCCAAAGGTCGACCCTCTTGCATAAGGACAATGTTGATTCCTTTCCTTGATGCATCACATTCTAACACAAAGGTCTTTGTGAAATCATGAAGGGCTAGAACCGGAGTGGTGGACATGGCCATCTTCAAGGTTTGAAAAGCTTGAGTAGCAGCTGGAGTCCAAGTGAAAGATTTCTTTTTGAGGAGAGCAATGAGAGGTGTTGCAATCTTTCCATAGTTCTTAACAAACTTGTGATAATACCCTGTTAAGCCCATAAATCCACACAAGCTTTTGAGAGTCTTTGGGTGCGACCAATCTTGCATAGCTTCAATCTTTTTCAGATCCACCCTAACGCCATCCTTGCCAACTAGATGACCCAAGTATTCTACTTCTGAGACACCAAAAGCACATTTAGACTCTTTCAGGAAAAGTTGTTGCTGAGAGAATAGATGGAGAACTTGATCCACATGAGTAAGATGGTTTGTCCAGGTTTTGTTATAGATGAGGATATCATCAAAGAAAACTAAGACAAAATGACGGAGAAAGGGACGGAAGACATGGTTCATGAGGATTTAGAAGGTGGAGAGGGAATTACACAAGCCAAAGGGCATGACCAAAAACTCATAGTGGCCCTCATGAGTTCAAAAGACCGTCATGGGAATGTCTTCCTCTTTCATATGTATCTGGTGATAGCCCGAGAGAAGATCAAGTTTAGTAAAGAATTGGGCACCACTCAACTCATCCAGAAGGTCATCAATGACAGGAATGGGGAATTTGTCTTTAATGGTCAGTTTGTTGAGGGCACGAAAGTCAGGAAACATTCTCCAAGAACCTTCTTTCTTCAAGACCATGACTACAGGAGAAGAGTAAGGGCACGCACTAGGGAGGATAACACCTGCATTAAGGAGTTCCTGGACCATTTTCTCAATTTCATTTTTTTGTGAAAAGAGGTGGCGATATGGACGGATATTGGGAGGAAGGCTTCTGGGTACAAGGGGAATGGAATGATCATGAACACCGCGGGAAGGAGGGAGTCCTTGGGGAGTGGAAAATACCATTTGATGTTTAGAAAGGAGGGCTTGGAGGTCTTGCGGCACCAGGGGTGTCTTTGTTTCTTGTATAGCATGGAGTTGGGAAATGACACCATAATGACATTTCTTGAGTATCTTTTCCATGCGATGGGAACTACTGACCTCAGGGGAACCAGCAGTGATGCCTTGGAATTTATATTGGTGGCCTTCCTAGTTGAATTGCATGGTTAATGCCTTAAAATCCATGAGAATGGGACCCAAAGTTCTTAGCCAGTCTGCACCTAACACAATGTCACAACCACCCATGTCGATAGAAAACATATGGGATTCTAGGTGGTACTCACCAATTTGGAGACACATATTTTCACAGTGCCCTTCACATTTCATGGAACCACCATTGGTAATCATGATTTGGAAAATGTTGACAACATGGATGTAGCAATGAGTTTCTTGGGCAATGCAGCGATGAATAAAATTATGGGTGCTTCCACTATCAACCAGAATGATGACCTTCCAATGCTTGATGTAACCGATTAACTTGAGGGTTTTGGGAGCGGAGAAGCCAGTGAGAGCATTGAGGGAAATGATGCATTCGACTTCGGGAGGGTTTGAGGGAGGGGTTATGTCAGTGATTTTAGGTGACTCAGACACAAGGGGAGTTTCAACCTCCTCTTTCGAAATATCCTCAGAGATGGACATACAAATCTTTTGTTCCTTACACTTGTGGCCTAGGAGATATTTTTCATCACAATTATAACAATGGCCTTTGAGTTGGCATTCAACCATTTCATCCCTGGTCAATTTTTGGATCTTTAATGGGGTGGATGGAGTAGTGGGAGTTATGGGTTTAGGGCGAGGGATAAAGGAGGGTTTTCTATTTTGAGAGGATACAACATGTTGTGCTTCTTTATCTATTTTAGTATCCTCCACCCAACTCGAGGGTCGATCCATGAGGACATGGGCCCGAATCTCCTCCTTGACGCCACTGATAAAACACTCTCGAAAGAAAGCATCAGTCATGCCCTCTGTTTGAAAAGCCAGGCACTCAAAGGAAGCTATGAAGTCTTCTATTGTTCCTGATTGTTTCAACTTTGTCAAACGACCCAAATGGTTGGTGTCCATGTCAAAGCGTTCATAAATCTCAGTCACAAATTGGGTCCAAGCAATATACCCTTGATGAGAAGTTTTTCTCCATTTCCACCATTGCCAACGTTCTTGATCTATATGGAGAACACCATACCGGAGTTTGGCCAAGTCATATGTAATTCCCTATAAAGATAAATAATGTTCCATTTGGGTTACCCAACCAGTGGAGTCTGAGCCATCAAAATTGGTCACATCCACCCGTGGAAGGCTTAGGTAACGTTGAGAGAAATGGGGCTGAAAGGTATGGGAATGGGAGGAATGTTCACCTTCAGTCTTTGGAGGTGCTTCGAAGAAATGGTCATTTGTACGGATCTTTAGTTTGGTACAGAGTGATGCAAAAACAGATTCAAGCTGGGTGGTCAGTTCTTGTTTAACTTCCTCCATTGAGGACTACATGGTTGAATTCATGGTAGCATTGATGGATGAATAAATGGAGGCAACAGTAGCACTGAGTTGTTTCACTTCTTTTTGGGTTTCGAGGAAACCAGATTGCAAGGTGTTGAAGCGAGCTTCCAGGTCTTGGCTATAGGTATGGGCCATGAGGATGGGTGAACTGAAAAGGGGTGGGCGTGGTCAAAACTTTTGCTGAAAAATGATATGGATGAATGTAATGAGGGCGAAGAGATGAATCTAATGGAATAGATCTCAAATAATGGTGAAAAAATTTCCAGACTTTTTTTTTTACACCTGCGGAGTTATACTCTGGTCTGAAGAATACTGCAGTGATGAAATCCCCAAATCCTTAACCAGGAAGAAATGTGTATTTACTTGGCAACCCGAACATAGTTGTGTGGCAATAGATCTGGTCTGTTTTAATTTGTTTATGTTTCTGTCCCCCAAGGGTTAGTCTTGTGCTATAACTCTCTGATATACGTGCGAGGTCCAATAGTAGTACTCAACCCAATATCTCAGGGAACTAACTAAGGAGGATAGACCGTACCCTTAGCCGTACTACCTGACTACCCAAGTACTAGAAAGTATCTTCCCGAGTGTTGTTCTCGGTGACACTATAGCAGTCCGACGACTGATAGGTTTATCTAAAGAGGGCTTCAGGAAATTTAGGTCGATGCGTACACAGGTGTTGTCTGATGTGCTACCACTCGAAGGGGTACCAACAGGGGTTACAAGGGTGGCCAAAAGATGTGCGCATAAGAACCACTTGTATTTCCTATGTGTATGAATCCCTCAACCGCAGGTTTATGCGCGTAACAATAGATCTTTGTGGCCTAAAGACGCCAGAATACGTCTCTACCCTAAAAACAAAATTCCCACAATTTTTGCCAAGGAAAGTGCTCTGATACCACTTACAATATACTAGATATAAAAAGTATGCAGAACATAAATGAAATTCTAGAAATGGAAGAATAACAGTAATTTAACTAGCATAATCTCCACAATAACACATAAATGATATACGAACAACAATAGAAATATCACTTTGATTCAGAAAGCAATGTTCACAGGCCTCTTCGAGGGGGCAACCTCCAGTCGAGCAGTGCTCTGTTACAATAATCTTCAAGCTAGGGTTTTCATACCCTCGATCCTTATTTATACTAAATATTTTTATTAAGAGAAGCATCTAGAGGAAGATCCTTCTAGAAGCAGAAGTTTTTATTAGGTCTTCTTACATCCGCTTTATTCTATTTTATTGAAAGGCCTTATTAATATTGACCTTTATTACATCCAAATTTATTGATCTACCTATGTGCGGGTTAGGACCCTAACATGTTTAGAATATGGCCATTATACACACCATTTCCCAGCGCTACCTGAATTTCGATAGACATTAATAGCAGTACGCCAGAGCTTCTATCACGAACCCAATCCATCTACATCATCCTCACCAAATGTCACTGACATCCATTATGTCACGACTTCAGTCAACGAACGTATGAGATTCCCTTTCTCTCTCTATGAATCCTTAGATCATTTCACATATCAATGTCCTATGATCATTGAATACAAGCAACACCAAGTGACCCTGATTCAAACTCCTGCACCCCCTACAGAATAGATGATTAACCCTACCCCATCACTAGATATTATTCATATTATTTCTCCTAAGCCAGAAGCACTCCCTACTCCTCCATGGTTCTTGGATGACTTATACGAGGATTTACCCCCAAATCCCCCCAATTCTGCCATTCATTTCCGCACGAAAATTTTACGCCCAACTACCATTTATAACCCTCAGTATCTCGATATTTGGTTTATGTCGAGTGAACCATCGCAATCTCATTGCATCATTCCCCCTTCTTGTTCATCATCGGAAGACAACCACACAGTGATAGTCACCGATATCACTCTTTTAGATCCCTTGTATTCCCAACAATTCCACTGTGACGAGGACATACTCGAGGAATTAACCACCCCTGACTACCGATGGGATGCGCTACACCACAAACAACTCTTCCTTTCACAGGAAGCCTTCACGACTCCTAACCAACACCCCATATACGTAGTCAAAACCAAGGATTTTATCCCATCAAGGCATATCGATTAGTTCAAAAACCCTATCCCTGCCCCTGATGCTTTTGAAAAAGGCAATATGGTCAATATTTCACCTACCATCAAAATCGATATTTCCATAAAAAATGGAGTTGTCCAGGAAATCACCATTGGCGCCGCATGCACTCCCAAAGAAATCACCGCCTACAAAGCCCTCTTCCAAGAATACCAGGATATTTTTTCCTGATCATACACAGAGATGCCTGGCCTTGATCCCTCTATTGTTGAACATCACATAGTCACCTAGCCTGATATCACACCGGTTCGCCAAAAACAACGACCGCTACACCCATCCAAAGCAACGGCCATCAAAGCCGAGATTGACAAATTATTCGTTGATGCGTTCATCTACCCTATCGCCTATACCTCATGGGTCTCCAACCCTGTCCCCATTAACAAAAAGTAGGGCACCATCCGTGTATGCATGGACTTTCGCGATCTCAATCACGCCTGTCCCAAAGACAACTTTCCAATGCCTTTCATTGATCAAATTATCGATGACTACGCAGGCCATGATGCTTTATCCTTCATGGACAGTTTCTCTGGATATAACCAAATCCAAATCCATCCAACAGATCAATACAAGACCGCATTTACCACCCCTTAGGTTACTTTTTCATATCGTGTCATGCCTTTTGGCCTAAAGAACGCTGGCGCAACTTTCCAACGGGCTATGACATACATTTTTCATGATCTGGCTCATATCATCCTCACATACATGGACAACCTCACAGCTCGATCCAAAAAATGCACTCAGCATCTTGATGATTTACAAATCATCTTCCAAATGTGTCATCAGTATAACATCTGCTTGAACCCCCTCAGGTGCATGTTCTGCATCACTACCGGGCACCTCCTCGGGTTCATCATTTCCAAAAAGTGGTATTACCGTGGATGCCCTCAAAGTCCAGGCCATCACAAAAATTCCACCCCCTCAGAATTTACACCAACTCTAGAGCCTACAAGGAAAAGCTAACTTTTTACGGCGATTTGTCCCAGACTATGCCACCCGAGCACACAGTTTCCTTCACTTACTATGCCAGGACATCTCATTCCACTGGGATGAACATGCACAAAACGCTTTCGACGATCTTAAAATGGCACTCTCCAATGCCCCTTTAATTAGTTCACCCGACTATAATTGTGACTATATCCTCTACATATCAGCCTTAGCCATCTCAGTAGTAGGAGTTCTCATTCAAATAGGAGATGATGATCATGAGCATGTCACTTACTGCATTAGTAAAAACCTCTCAGGTCCACCCTTGAAATACAATCACGAAGAGAAACTATCCCTTGAAGTTGTCTTTGTAGTCTAGAAACTGCACCATTACATTCTACTTCGCACAACCAAAGTCATAGCAGATTCCCACCCCATGCAATACTTGCTTAGTCGTCAGCAAATTAACGGTAAATTTTCCCGATGGATCGTTATCCTTCAGGAATACGATCTTGAATTTTCAACACCCAAGAGCAAGAAATCTCTCATCCTCATCGAACTCATCACAGCCTTCCCCTCTGATACTACCAGTTCCCCTGTCAATACCGACTTCCCCAATGAAAATCTCTTTTAAATCACTTTGGATGATCCTTGGTATGGGGACCTCCTCGTCTACCTCCAAACCCAAAAGTTTGGTAACCACCTCTCACGAGATGATAGTCAAATTATTCTCCATCAGGTGTAACACACCCACGATCATCAATCAAAAGATTTCGTTGTTTTCTCAGTAATGAGACTCCCCGGAGCTTGTAGTAGCAAATGCCAATCCCCGAATCATAGGTCTTCTATTTACCTACCTGATTCTCTGTACATAACCGTGGTCTTATGTCCCACCTAATGCAGGCGCGCCAACCATGGGTACGTTCTCTCATAGGGTCTTATTCTTCTCGCCCGAAGAACTCCAAGGTTCTTCTATTTACCTATCGGGAAATCTGCTCCCACAGTTCTCTTGCACGATTCCCCCTTCCTTGATTTATCGGGGAATCGAAACTCGTGAATTCGCGAGTTCAAAGGTTGAACACTGGGTTCTCGGATCCCCGAGACTCGATGGTCAGTCAACTCACTGACTTTTCCCCAAGGGATTTTGTTTCTTGCAACCTCGTGATTCTCGTGGCCAAGTTCCCAGGCCTTTTCTCGCGAGGCTCCGATACACGATCCCTCGTGCGGATCCAATGGTCTTCTTGAAATCTGGATCCAACGGTTATTACCTTCTCGCTTCTCGCGTCCTCGTGACTTTGAATACCCAATACTTGGGCTCTCACCCTGCAAACTCCTGAGTTCGCGAGATCTTCTCGATCTCTACCACTTGTCCTCCCCAGATGGATGGTTCACAACCTTTCGTCACTTCGTTGCTTCACGACCTCGTGTCTCACGACTTTTAACACCGAATACTTGGGTGTTCACCCTGTGAGTTCCCAAGTTCACGAGATCTTCTCGATCTCTGCCACCTGTCCTCCCCAGATGGACGGTTCACAGCCTTTCGCCACTTCGCCGCTTCGCGACTTAGAACATCCAAACTTTGGGCTCTTATCTCGCGAACCTCCAAGGTAGCGAGGTCCTTAGATCTCCGCCACTTGTCCTCCTCGGATGGACGGCTCAGATCCTCTCATAGCCTCGCCGCTCGCGACTTGGAGCGTCAAAATTTTGGGGTCTTACCTCGTGAACCTCCGGGGTAGTGAGGTCCTATTCACGAGGGTTTAACCCTCATTTATCTCCCTATAGATCTAACATCTGTCGGGTGTCCTGGATAAGATCTGACGGTTCAGATCAGTTTCAATGCCGCACCCTTTCCTACTGCTCTTTGGACATGGACAAACCAACAGTCCATATGTTCCCATGGAGTCTGGGGTTCCACGATTCGGATTTCCTCGCTACTCACGAAGGTAGAGGAAAAAGGGTTAAGGTAATTTATGCCCTCATTCATTCCTACGATCTAACGGTCGTGAATGACCACAGATTCCCCGATGAGATCTCATCCATTGATCAATACTTATCCTTACGCTGCTACTTCGGGATTTCAAGAGAGTCATTCCTCTTCGCACAGGGTAGTTAAGAATTGCACATTCACACCCTTTTTCCAGGTTCTTGGTGAACCTTTCTAAGGCAGGAATCTCCGTGAAGGGGTCTATTCCTGGGCATTTCTGGATACAGATAAGGGAAACAAATTCCCGAGAATGAATTGGGAGTTTGACTTAGTTCAACTTATGCATATTTAGATTCATCTTTATCAACGTAATTCGTGCATGGCTTCTTCTATTACAAGCGTATGTCCCTTAATTATTATCAAAAGATTCACAGACATTCTTACACTAAAATCGTTCACAATCTCACAGTACTGTGAGTACATATATATATATATATATATATACATATCAGTGTATGAATTTCAATATGAAATACATAAAATACTTATCAGAGATAACACCAGAAGTGGGTGCAACTACTGAGAGGGGTGCTCATTTCCACCCAACCGTAGGCTCAGTGACTCCCAACGGATTTACCACTAGCCACCCCCAAGCTGAGATCACGATGCTCTGAGACTGCGTCTCCCTGTCTTCCAGTGACTAGGAGCGAAGGTTGCAATCCTTCCTCTCTGCTATCACTCACTCTGCGTCATGCCAGAGTTCCCCTCGCGTCTTCCCCCCCTTCCATCGTCTCTGCCATACGCCTTATCCTCTCGCGAGGTTGCGTGTGGCACGATTACCCTCGCGCCAATCAGGCCTGACGGCTCTACGGATGGGCGGTTCACCATCCCATCCCTCATCAAGCCATCTACCTACCAGCCTGCGAGGTATTGAATTTCAGGGCCAGCGAGCCGCTTTTGGTTTTCCGGGCCAATGGAGTCCAAATACGATATTTCATTCTCGGTGGAAGTTAACGCCACCTTTTCAGGTGCCTTCCACCGCCATCATGGTCTCTTTTTTCTGCACATCCCCTCTCAGCAGTCCTGCAATAATTAACATATCATTCACATTCATTGACCTCTTCCTGTAGGTCCATTTACATCACATGTTCATACTTATGAGTTTGTCATAGTCCTCGGTCAGTCTAGTTATATTTACAAACTGGGGGAAACAGGGTGTTACAATTCCCTCCCCCTTAAAAGGAACATTGTCCTCGATGTTCTTAGCTACTAACATGAATTACATGTACATAAGTAAACAAAATCGGATATGTCTGTCTCATGGCATCCTCCATTTCCCATGTAGCCTCATATGGGCCAAAATGTTTCCACTGCACCTTGACCTATGCAATGGTTCTGTTCCGGCGTTGGGTTTCCTTTCTGTCCAATATGCATTGGGGTTCTGGTATAAATTCTCCCTCCGGTTCCACCTGGATCACAGACCAGTCAATTATATGATTAGCATCAAGTGCATATTTCTTTAATAATGAAACATGGAAAACATTATGTGCTTTTATTGTGGGAGGAAGTGCTAGCCGATAGGCTATAG
>SNQJ01S0011622.1:277272-334063 GCA_010110895.2 Picea sitchensis
CTAAACATGGGTAAACCCATGGGCCGACATCCCATGCCCGTTACATAATCCCAAAAACCCAAAAATGACCCAAAAAAGGGCCCGAGATCCATGATCTCCGCTTCATCTTGCGCTCATTCTTCGATAGGTTGTCGAAGTCCAAAATAGGTCAACATGACCAAGAACCTTCCAAAACTTGGTCAAGGGCCAACAATCCCCCAACACTCACCTATGAATCGTCTCGAGTCACTCTGGTCTAACTAGTTCTACCTCAAACGCCTCGAGCTACTTCGACTTGCTGCATTGCTACGACCTCTTTCTCGAGGAAATCCTAGATCACTGCGTCGTTCACTGGCCCTTCTAGGTGTTGTTATGCTATGGTGACAACTTGTTCTATCTCTGATCCTCGACTTTCAACGTCTGTGAATAGTTGGCATGCCTTATCTAGTATTGGTTGAAGTCGTTGAGCTACTTCCATAAATTTTATTTGAATCATATGGATCTGCTACTGGGTGGTGCGTTTCTCTTAAGACCACTTCATTCTTTCTAAGGCCAACAAGTCCTTCAACTGCACCTGTAGTGTGTTTGCGTGCTTCTTCGCTTCCTGGAGCTGTGACTCCAGTGCCTGTAACTCTGGATTCTTGGCGAGGTTCTCATATGTTTGGGCGCTGTGGTTACTCAGCTGTTTACATTATGGTCAAAGAGATTTTAGTCTGTCAACTGTGCGGCGGGAAGTTGCATCTCTTAGGTCCCTTACATCTTGTGGGGTTTCGGGTACAATGCGTAGCTCCAAATATACGATGCATCGTTGTAGCTACTAGATCACTTCTTCAAGTTGCGCCACCTACTGTGGAACTTGCTCTTTGGTATTTACTTCTATGACTATCACAGAGTGAAGTGCTCTGTTGGCCATTTACTTTACTTTGAGTTTCTCTGCGAGCAACTGTTCCTTGCTTTTCTGCAACTGTTCTTTTTCTTCATCCCACTTCGCTTGGAGAGCAAGCTTTTCCCATTCCACAATATTGTGTTTCTCTAGAAGGACTCCCTATACTTGTGCTAAATCCTAGGTGGATTGCATTGTTTCTTCCTGTTCTCGTCGAAGGCAAGATTCGACTGTATCAACAATTCGGTGGAGTTGAGCTGGCTCATCTCCCAGTTCTGGTGTTCCTAGTGGCAAAGGCATAGTGGTAACTATACGGATGGACTGTAGTGCTTGCTACACCCCTTGAAGTTCAACCTCAATTCGATTGTACATCTCATCCTTCTTAGCCTCTTTCTTCTCTGCTATCTCTAGTGAAGCATCATTCAGGGATACTATGATGAAATCAAAGTCATCTGGGGTGAGGATACTCTACAATTTGGTCATGGTTGCTTTCAATTTCTTCCAGGAGGAAGGCTTCAGGTGGGAAACCTTCCTTGTCTTTGAGGGGTCCTCCTCTTCTCTAGGCGGTGTTACTTCGCCTCTCCTCTTTTCACCCTCTGTTCCATCTATCTCTTCACCATCACCCCCTTGCGCTCGGGACATGGAAGAAGTCTTCACCGAGGAACTATTTAAATCTTGTACTTCGTCAGTCTTCTTTGCATTGCTAGGTCTGGGTGTATCATGCACATATTCTGGGTTGTCAATGTCAAATATCTCTATAGGGTCAGATGGAATGAGGAGGTCAGTGGACCATTCCTTAGTAATCTCCTCTAAGTCCTCCTCCGTTAGCTTGTAGTATGACTATAGATGTTTCTTATGTTCATCGATGTGCGTTGTAATATAAATACAACGTCGATCAACACTGAATTTCATCAAAGCTCGGAACCTGTGTAAAGTATTCGGGGTCACATGAGGCTCGAACTAGATGGTTGTCTTCAGCTAATTGTAGTATGTATGGAACACGACATTTGACTACCATTTCTTATTCATGTCATTGGAATACCACAGTGTACTAAACTTTGCGGCCATAGGTTCAAAGGGATTAATGTCTAGGAAGGTCGCACCTTCCGGCATCTCCCAGACAATGAAAGCGATCAGGATCAATAGCCAACTGAAAGAAAATTTGTACCCTTGATCTTGGGCTTCTCTGCAGTCAAGTTCTAATTGGTTCACCAGGTACTTCACCCAATTCATTTGTAGGCCCTCTATGCACTTCCCTGCGAGGTCGACTACAAAACTAGTCACTTGGGTGGGTCTGTTCTTGCGAACTAACTTTCCTATGATCAACTGACAGGTGAGGTCCACTTCACCACTCTAGATAGAAGCTACCTTGTAGCCTCGCATTCCCTTCTCTACATTTCCATAGGTGTCCTTTATCCTTTGAGCTAGAGCACGATCCATGGTTTTTTCGGGATAGAAATACTGTGGGTTAGGGCCTTGCATATTCATCCCTATTATCTGATTGGTCAACGTCGGATCAAATTTCATATGGTGATTTAACCACAATCATCTGCCATGGTAACAGGAAAACAATAGTTTGACACATGCATTCACCTCTTGGTGTCTTCCGAAGTGAGGAATATTCATGACGTTGAGAAGTGTGTACTGCGCGAGGTTCATAGTCCATGATGGGGGAATTACCTTTGAATTCTTTCCAAATGTTCTGGTTAGGTACTTATGTGGGGCGAGCATGTTATAGACCTCCCTTTCGCCGAGGTTGAATTTGCTAAACTTCAATGATGCAATCTTTTCTTGGTCTTTGCGAACTGTGCGTATCCCTTTCGAAAGGTATGTTGTGATCAAGGTGTACTCAAAGTCTCTGGGCACACTGTCTCAATTTATTGTGCCGCTTAGAGGTGGTAGATAGGTGCGTAATATGCTCGGGATCAGTTTATTATTCGTGAGATCATCCCTGTGCTTGGTTCAATTTTCATCTGTTGGTCGGGATGGTCCGGCTCAAGCAGTGGATGGAGAGGTTGGCATTCCTCTCATCAATGATGCTTGTACACCTATAGACAATCATCTCTTCGACATGACTCTTTTAGTCATCAAGTCGAGGAGTACTTCAATCACTGATTCTTCAACTATGTTGAGCTCGTCGGACATATGCGCTCGAGATTAATTAGATTGGGGTCAAATTAACTTAGACACTGCAGTAGAATAAATAGAAAGAGTGCAACGATCGTTGTATACAATTCACTTAGTCTGCGGGATCAAACTCTTGGTTACCAAAAGTGTTCTTGGTGCATGACATGATGGGATAAATAGGTAACTTGGTAACGGTTCGCTTGTAACGGGTATGAATCCTCATTAACTCTTGTTATGTCTGTTATGGCATAGTCCAATGGTCTGGTGTTGAGATGTCTCACCATAAATGTATTCCTACCCATTCGGAGTGTCGGTCGAATGGTTATAATGTCCCCAATGACTATGTTTCTTCTCCATGGAAAAGTGCATGTGTTGTTGTTCTGATATCTCGACGAAGCTCCAATTTTGCAAATTTTCTTTTTGAGAAGTTCCCTCTGGAACCTTCTGTAACTTTTCAATATTATCCATCTTTTTACTTAGCTTCCTAGCCTTCTTTCTAGCGANTCCTCATTAACTCTTGTTATGTCTGTTATGGCATAGTCCAATGGTCTGGTGTTGAGATGTCTCACCATAAATGTATTCCTACCCATTCGGAGTGTCGGTCGAATGGTTATAATGTCCCCAATGACTATGTTTCTTCTCCATGGCAAAGTGCATGTGTTGTTGTTCTGATATCTCGACGAAGCTCCAATTTTGCAAATTTTCTTTTTGAGAAGTTCCCTCTGGAACCTTCTGTAACTTTTCAATATTATCCATCTTTTTACTTAGCTTCCTAGCCTTCTTTCTAGCGAGCTTCATATCGGTATTCCTTTTTCCATTTTGATTCTTATCTTCTTTTGATATAGTCACTGCGCGTTGTTGAGATTATTTCCTAGGATTTAGGGGTAATACCTCTTCTTTATCTAGGGTAGGTACTTCATTCTTTTGTGAGTCCTCTAATGTTCTTGTAGCTTTGACATATGGGCCTCTAGTGTTAAATATCTTCGATCTATTCTCTTGTTCTTCAATCAAGTGTGTGATCCTTCTAGTCACAAAAATTTTTAACTCTTGTTTCTTCTGCTCCAAAACTTCTCCTTATTCCTTTCATCTGGATTGATCTCTATCAATCCAAGGTTTTCCTAGTAACATAGTAAATGGGGCAATGTCCTCAATAAGTTTAATAATCTCAAAATATTCTTCTGTCGAAGTTTCGTTGTCATTCATAGATATCTGAGTGAGATTTCCACACAGGTTTACCAGTTTTCCTCTGAATAACCCTATTCGTCCTAATGAGTAAGTCATAGCAGGGCCTCCCTATATCTTCCCAATTTCTCTCTGTCATGATATTCACCCATGCTTCCTCATATAGAACACAGTCAATGTCGAAGTCTCCTATTCTTGCTTCGATGCATTCTTTTTCTCTAAAGATCTCTGATAATATAACATGTCGACGATCATTCAGGGTTTCTTTTATCTGTAGCAATGCTTTCTATGATTCTTTCTGGGGTTCTACCATAGTTTCTGGATCTACCTTAGGGTCTTCTTGATTCATATTCATTCTTTCAAGCTTAGCAATCATTCTAGGGCAATCCAATACTTCATGATCTATAGCTCTGCAACAAAGATAACTAGGTCGTGTCCCAGGTCATTCCTTAGCAAGATGTCTCGGTCTTCTGCAACTATAGCAGAGGGTTAATCATCTCTTTCTTTTAAATGATCCCCAACTTCTCCTGTACTGCGCGCTAGGATCATAGGAGCTAACCTGCACCAAATTATTTCTAGTGTCCTGCATCCATTTGCTAGTCCAAACATTCTTTCTATGCATAGGTATAACATATCTTTCACTATTCTTATCAGATCTACTCATATCAAACTTTATTTCATCTATTAGTGCCCTAGTTTTCAAGATAGGACATAATCTATCAAACATGCCTACATCCATACTCTAGAAACAAAAAATTTCACTTATTTTAATTTTACAGAGCACAAATCTTCCAGATCTAGAAATTTTCTACTATTCTTACCTTTATCAGAGCACAGAGCTTACAGATCATACCTCTTTTCTTCAAATCGGAATTCTTTTCCTTAGCATAGATCTTGTCATACTAAGTAGAGTACTACGCACCAAATAAATAGATCTATGCACAGAGATTTCACAATTTTAGGTCAGTTTTTGCACAAAGATTCTTATTTCTCAGTTCCCAACAATCACATTTACGGTCCTGACAATGGATACATTTGTTGGCACAGGGGCAAGCACAGGTTTCAATGCTATAACAACGCACCAAAAAAACTCTAACTACCGACCCTTTTGGCAACACCTGCGAAGCATATGAAGTCTCACCCGAGGTAGAGGTAGGGGTGGTTGCAGGACTCAAGTGTCTGCAACCTTAGCTGAGACATAGATCTGTGATTATATTACTTAACAAAGAAATTAGCATCAACAATTCAACAACATTCAACCAATAACTACTACGCAAATAGAATAGAGCATCGCATCATTCAATCAGATCTTATGTATTTAAGTACTTTATCAAAACAGGCAGGTCATATCCAACAGATGAAGCACTAAGCACTCTTGTAAAGATCAGATCTAACATTCTTACATATTAGTAGCACAAAGAATTAGCAAATTTATCTATCTCTATCAAATCACTTAGCAAAAAGAATTTATAAACACATCAAATAAGCACAAAGTGGAACAACACAGTGTTTACGTGGTTCACCCCCACCCTGGGGCTACATCCACCAACTCTTCTTCTTTATTGTCTTCAAGTAATTGATTACAATCACAAAGCCTCAAAAACCCTACTTCGCCTAGGACAGGAGATATTCACAGCTCTCTATATCCTCCTTCCCCGATATATCTAAGCACACAGCCTTCTACAGCCTCTTACGATGACTTGCACTCAGCTCTGCAAGTCTCACACAGTATGCACAAAGCTCTTATAATCCTTCAATCACATAGATCCTATCACTTAGCCATTCGTCCCTCTCTATATTTCCTAGACATCTATATATATATATATTACAAAATAGGCCTAAACATGGGTAAACCCATGGGCCGACATCCCATGCCTGTTTCATAATCCCAAAAACCCAAAAAGGACCCAAAAAAGGGCCTGAGATCCGTGATCTCCACTTCGTCTTGCACTCCTTCTTCGACAGGTTGTCAAAGTACAAAATAGGTCAAGGCTCAACATGACCAAGAAGATCCCAAAACTTGGTCAAGGGCCAACAACCTTCGAAATCCTAGAGTCCCGAAGTCCCAAAGTTTCAAAGTGACGTGGCAGTGACGTCACCTTGGGGTGACATGGAAACACATGATGCATGCCATGTGTCTGAGTGATATTTTCTTTTGAAAGGATGATTTTCCATTTAGATATTGACACATGTCACCCCTCGGATTGGGCCATGTGTCCTCTTCTAGTGTTTTTCCATGTGGCGCTAGATCCTACAGTCTAGAGACTTGGCACTCTGGAGTAACTTGGTCAAGAATTTTTAAGTATAAAGAGTCTTGAAGCTCCAAAGTGCGGATTAAATCCCCATCGTCCATCGGGAGGGGACGTGTGGTTCCAAATTCCGTAGTCTGAGGGAGTGGTCCTCTAGGGATTGCGTTGCAGAATTGTTATGGTCGAGGACTTCCGGAGGCTGAAGGATAGATTCCATCGTAATCATTGATCAAATATGACATGTGGAGGCAGGAGAGGGGATCTACAGTGGGTTGGCACTTCGAGAGATTGGTAATGAAGTGTTTTTGGAAACTGTTGAAGCCCAAATTCTCAGAGCTCCTATCCACCATTGATCCAAGTAGAGAATGTGGACTGTAGATCCATTGTCTTTCACGGGTTCACCATTTCGGCAGTCCAAGAGACTTTTTGTAAGGTACTTTGAAAACCACTAAATCTTGAAGTCTCAGAGCTTCGATCCACCGTATATCTAAACAAGGAAGGAGGACCATCGATATGTATGTCCTCCGAGTATTTGGAGTATTGTAGTGGAGGAGTATCCTCTGAAGCCCCAAATTTCTAGAGCCCCAGAGGCCCGAAGATAAGGATAAGTGCCTAACGATTAGCGCTTGGTCACATCCCCTGGTCACATGAATTTGGGGATCGAAGAAAAGGGGCTAGTGCCCAAAAATTTTTTTTAAGAACAGGAAAGGGACAAATTACTCTAGTATCCATAACTTCCTGCTCAGAATTCATAATTGAGCATGAAAGTAGACATTTGAAAGGTCTTGAACAATAGAAGATAATTTTTCACCCATAAATTGGATTTGAATAGTCAATTTTTCAGGAAATCAACAGAAATGAACTTTGATATAGATTAATGAATCATAATGGTTCATGTTCTTATGAAATTATTAAGAATAATTGTCCTGACAAAAGTTATGTTGGCTCCACATTTTTGCAGATTCAACATTTGTTAGATCAGATTCAACAAAGAGTGTAGAGCGATGGAGGATACTTAGGTAGTATTCAGTTAGGAAGATGAAATCAAAGGGTTGAATGTCCAGTTGGATAGGGAAGGAACCAACTCCAATGGACATGGAGGAGAAAATGAGGGAGACATAAATCTAGCTGAGACCCTTAGAAAATTGCAGACAGATGTCCAGATCCAGAAGGATGATAATCAGAGGCTTATGAAATCCAAGGAACAACATGAAGTTAAATCAGAGAATGGAAAAAATTGAAAAGAATTTGGATAAGGATAGTGGCTCCAACAAATTAGGAAGTCACAACACCCCTAAGAAGAAAGGAAGATCAAGGAGTGGTAGCATACATCACCATCACTCCCAAAAGAAATCTCATAGAAAATCACACAGTAACTCAAGTCCATACCCTATTAGGAAGCATAAGAGGTCTAGGGTGGATGAGTTGAAAGGAGAAATGAATAAGATCAAAACTCCTACTTTTGATGGAGATCACAAGAAGGATGAAGATGTTGAGACATAGATGTTAGGCATGAGGAAGTATTTCCAATTACATAACTATTCTTCTCATGTAGAGGGAATAATTTCCATCTAACAACTGAAAGGAAATGAATCCATGTGGTGGGATCAGCTTGTGCAAGTACAACACCTTAGGGAGAAGAATGTGACTTGGAAGGAATTCAATAGGAATTTTGAGAAGAAATACCTGACCAAGATGTATTATGATAAAAAGATGAAAGAGTTCTTTGAACTTAAACTAGGAAGCATGAATATTGATGAATATGAAAGGAGATTCTTAGAGTTGTTGAAGTATGTATCCTTCATCAAGGATAAGACAATGAAGATTTATAGGTACCTGAGTGGGATGCCATCTTTCATCAGTGAAAAAATCCAATATGATCATCCCAAGACTCTAGAAGAAACTATGAGAGAAAAATGCTTATATGATCAACAAAACAAAAATCCTACTTTCCATAAGTCTTGGGAGGAAAAGAAAAAGTTCAAGAAGGAACATAGGCAGAATGGAAATAAGCCTCTATTTTTCATAAACAATCCTCAAGGAAAAGCATCTTTTAGAGAACCTAGAATGGCTGAAGTAGGTGGGTAAATGCCAAGGCAGCCACCCATTCAATTTTGGGGATATAAATAGATATTGTCCTCACAAAGGTGACAAAGTGAGAGATGTCCACAATTTACAACAAGAAGAAACAGTGGAGGACATGGGAAGAAGTGTACCAATATGCAACCATAAACAACAAGCAAGTTGAGTTTCAATCGCACATGATTGAAGTTGAAGGTATGATCAATAACCATGCCTTTACTATTTTGATAGATTCTGGAGCTAGTCACATTTACATAGATCCTAAATTTGTGGAAATATTTATTTTTCCAAGAAGCAAGCATGGGAAATATTGGTTGGTACAACTAGCTACAAAAGCTAAGAGAAAAGCGGTTGAGCTAGTCAAATCATGTCCATTGGACATGAACAGGCTAAGTACTAAGGAAGATTTGAAAATATTTCCATTGGGTTCTTATGACTATCTAATTTTTATGGATTGACTGGACCAACACCATGCTATCTTAGAATGTTATAACAAGGAATTTACTTTCCTAGATGAGGAAGGAAACCCATGAACAATCCAAGGAATTTCTAGGGAAGTTATTTTCTAAGAGATCTCAACAATGCAGTTGAAGAAGAGTTACAGGAAGGGCTGCCAAATATTTGCAACCCATATGGAGGAAGAATATAAGGATAAGGTGTAAAATATGGAGGATCATGCAGTCCTAAAATATTTTGAAGATGTATTTAAGGATATACCAGGACTACCCCCAAAGAGAGATATTGATTTCTCTATAAATTTGATGCCTAGAGAAGCTCCAATATCAAAGGCTCCTTACAAAATGAGTACACTGCAACTAAAGGAGTATATACACCCAAGTGTGTCACCTTGTGGTGCCCCAGTCTTGTTTGTGAAGAAGAAATATGTTACATTGAGATTGTGCATCGACTTCAGACAATTGAACAAGGTGACCATAAAGAACAAGTATCCTTTGCCAAGGATCGATGATCTCTTTGATCAGTTAAAAGATGAAAATATATTCTCAAATATTGATCTCAGGTTAGTATATCATAGAGTAAGGATCAAAGATGAATACATCAGCAAGACCTCCTTGAGGACAAGGTATGGTCATTACAAATTCAAAGTGGTGCCATTTGGGTTATCAAATGAACCAGTTGTTTTTACGTGCTTCATAAATGGCGTTTTCCGGGAATACTTAGACAAGTTTGTCATTGTATTTTTGGATGACATCCTTGTGTATTCCAAGTTATAAGAAGAACATGAGAATCATTTGAGAATGGTTTTACAAGTGTTAATCGAGCACCAAATGTATGCCAAATTGAGCAAGTTCTCATTTTATCAAAACATAATTCATTGTTTTTGGCATATCATATCCGAAGAAGGGATAGTAGTGGACCTTGAAAATATTGAGGCCATTAAAGGGTGGAAAACACCTAAGAATGTGATAGAATACATATCCTTCATGGGTCTAGATGGATACTATAGAAGGTTCATTGTAGGGTTTTCAAGAATTTCTCACCCAATAACTTCCTTGCAAAGGAAGGGGGTGAATTTTTAATGGACAATAGAATGTGAAAAGAGCTTCTAGCATCTGAAGTAGTTGTTAAATAGTGCTCCAATTTTGAGGATTGTAGATCCCAATGAAGATTTAGTGGTTTTCAATGATGCATGCAAAGAAGGACTTGGTGGATTCCTCTGTCAAAATGGATTTGTGGTATGTTTTGAATCCAAAAAACTGAAAAAGAATGAAAGTCTCTATGCCACTCATGATTTAGAGTTGGAAACCATAGTGCATGCCTTGAATAAGTGGAGTCACTAACTCATGGGAAACAAGATTGAGCTGAGGACAGACCATAACGGTCAGAAATATTTCTTTGACCAACCAACTTTGAATGCTAGGAAGAGAACATGGTTGGAATTCCTCTATGATTATGACTTTGATATTAAGCACATAAAAGGAAAGGAGAAAAAAATGGTTGTTGCACTCAGCAGGAGAGTGCATGAATTGCATTCTACAAACATTAGCATGTATCAAACTGATCTTAAAGGAAGAATTTCTGAGGATGCAAAATTTGATTTGCAGTACATGGAATTGGTAACAAAATTGCAGCAATGAAAAATGTAGCAGAAGGTTTAAGATTATGAGTTGGGAATTGATTGAATTTTCCTGTATAGGAACAGGATTTATGTACCCAATTCTAGATAATTGAGGAGTATGATTTTAAAAGAGATGCATAATGTACCTTATGTTGGGCACCCAGGATATCAGAAAATAGTTTCAACAGTCAAGAGCCAATATTATTGGCTAGGCATGAAGAGGGATACTTTTGAATACATAGATAAATGCTTGGAGTATCAAAGGATCAAGGTTGAGCATAGACATCCAGCTGGGTTGTTGTAGCCATTACCCATTCCTAAGTGGAAGTGGGAAGTGGTGACAATGGATTTCATCACCAAATTTCCCAGAACAATAAAGAAGCATGATGTTATCATGGTGGTGGTGGAAAAGATTACTAAATCCACCCATTTCATTCCTATGAAGGTTACTTACAAGGAAACCAATGTTTTCGATATCTATATGAGGGAAGTAGCACACTTTCATGGAATACCAAAGACAATTGTGTCTGAAAGAGACCCAAAGTGTACCTCAAATTTATGGAAGGGGTTATTCAAAGGGTTCAGAACAAATCTGAACTTCAACACAACTTATCATCCTGAGTCTAATGGGAAAATAGAAAGGGTGAACCAAGTGATAGAATATATACTAAGGATGTATGTGATGGAAAAACCATCTAAATGAGAGGATTATCTACACTTGGTATAATTTTCCTACAACAATGGGTATCAAGCATCACTGAAGATGAGCCCATTTGAGTCACTTTATGGAAGAAAAAGAAACACACTAGTAAGCAGGGATAACCCAACAGATAGAGTAGTGATTGGGCCAGAGTTGCTCAAAGAAATGGAAGAGAAGATGTTGAAGATTAAACAGAATTTAAAGTCTTCCCAAGACAGGCAGAAAATCTATGCTGACAAGAACAAAACGCACATGGAATTTAAAGCGGGTGATCATGTTTTCTTGAAGGTGAAATCCAACAAAAGTTCTCTGAAGTTGGGAAACTATTCCAAGTTGGCAGCCATATATTGTGGGCCATTTGAAATCTTAGAGAGGATTGGACCAATATCTTACATGCTTGCATTATCTGCATCTATGTCTATACATAATGTATTCCATGTATCATTGCTTAATAAATATATACCTTATGCTAATCATGTTATTGATTGGAATGTGATTCATGTGGAGCAAGAAAGTTCTTTTCAAGTGCATCTGGTATGCATTCTAGACCAAAAAATCAAACAGCTCCAGAATCGAGCCATAGGGCTTGTAAAGGTCCAATGGACCTGGTACGATCTTGAGAATGCAACTTGGGAGAATGAAGATGCTATGCGGGAAGAATAACCACATCTTTTTGAAGATTTTGAAAATCTTGCTAATGTTATGTGAATGAGTTGCAGTGAGAAGAGTGAAAAAATAAGGGGAGGGGATTGTAATACCCGAAAACTAATCCCCTGTTGAATTGTAATGATGCTTATAGGATGGTCAAACAAGTATTTATAAGCTAGTAGGATTATGTGTTTATTAGGTCGAAGAAACTAGATGTTAAGGCCAGAGAGCCTATTTTTGTATATGTAATTATGCAGATTATTAATAAAATGCATCGTTGTGTGTAGACCAACCACGAAGAAAGATTTATGGGGGAATAAGATCCACTAGGAAGGGAAGAGAAAGGGGGCTAAGATTCTAGGAAAAGGGGCTAAGATTGAGGGCTTAACCCAAGGGAAATTACTAAATTTTGGGAAATAAACCTAGTTATGCTAAGTTCCTTTGTGGAGGGGAATGAAACTCCAAGTGGAGAGGAACGAGCTACTGTAGAGCCAAGTGTCATCCAGGACTCATGCAAATTTATGTGTGGGAATTTCTAGCATTGGGGGGTCGTGCTCCCCATGATGGCTCTCTCATGATTTTGCAGTCTGACCATTGTCACCATTATCTCTCTCAACACTCTGACCATTCTGTCCATATTTCCTCATGAGCTGATTCTGACAATTATTTCCATCCCTTTTCCAGTTCATGCATGCACTTAATAGGCATGCAGCTAGAGCCATTTCCACCATTGTTGAACCTCTGTATTTACTGATTCGTCCCTTTCCTTACCCATTTTTTCTACTGTGGTTTGAAGAGGCAGATTTTCAAGCCCGTGGTTGAAGAAGAAGATTGTCATGCCTATAAGAAACTCTCCTTAGGTGAGAGAGATTGTTGAAGAAGTGATTTCTCCTAGAGGGAGTCCAACAAAAACTACAGATCTCTAAGAATTCTTGATCCAACCTATTCTAGAATCCCTGGAAGTGAAGTAGAGCAGTCGATCGACTATGGAACAGTGAAGGTGCATATTCTTGGGGTGGGACAAGCATGTGGGGAATGATATTCTATGAGCAGTGGGTGTAAGTAGGCTCCTTGGAGGGAATCCTCCCTGTAGCATTGTGCAATTTCCCGTAGTCTTATCCTAGCCTAGGATTTCCCCACCCTGGGTGGAGTTTAGTCCTAGCTCGAGGGTGACCCATTGTTGATAGCTTGGAGTTTAGTCTAAGTTAGGGAGGTTTATGGAAGTTCTGCATGTAGTCATTGGTGTTCTCATAAAAATATAAGTACCAAATCTATGTTAATGTTACATGCTATGTTTGTATATTGTGTATCTTGTACATTTGTTAGAATGTTATTAGAATTTCCTGTGTTTATTGCATGTATGTATTACTATCTCTTATGCATGAATATGTGTATGAACATAATGTTTATTTCTGTTTAAAATTGCATTAGATATAAATATGTATATCAGAGCATGAAAGTTTTCAAGTAGCATGACTGGACTGGGTGGTTGGGTGTGTTACAACCAATTTTCATAACAGTTTGGTTTTGAGGTGGTGGAGTTTTCCTCAGCATGGGTGGTCAGGGTATGCTACATTGAATACAAGGAAGATGACATTTGAATTATGAGAATACATATTCGTAGCACCATTAGACCCATCAGAAGGAGAAAGGTTTGTAGAGCCCACTTGCTTAGATCTAGAGGAAATAAAACAGTTATACAGAACCACCGCACATGAAGAATATTATGTCAACCCAATTGTAGATGGGGCACTCAGTTAGAGGAGCATCACATCATGTGCTTCGGACTCATATATAGTCTTGGATAATTGGCAACATATATTACATGAAGTATCCATAAGAAGGTGTGTAAGAATAGACCACGCAGTGAGATGTGTACGTACAGAGATGAGAAAACCTCCCATTTTTCATGGGGTGAATGACTTAGAAGAATTCTTAACAATATATGAGGATGAAGTGTTATATAATCGGATTCTCTTATCCCTAGACATTTCACTCAAGAAAACACCTTCAAGAAGGTGTGGTTCGCACAAAGAAACAGTTAAGGACTAGTACAAATGTAAGTGACTACTGCGCATTAGATTCAGTGCATAGCAGGGGAGCACTAATGCCGAACATTTGGAGAAATGTAGAACACTGTGGAGGATGACACCACCAGAGGAATGGCCTCATCACTTCATCCACACATTGGAAGGAATTCCAACAAACTGGTATGTATACTAGGAACTGCGTAGATGCACGACATAATGGATAACATTACAATAAATTTTATAGTTACCTTCTCATTTGAACATGAGAACACCAAAATGGATTCAACACTCAAAAATATAAGAGGGGTGATATTTATTGAGGAACCAGAGTTTGAACTTATGACATAGTATCAACAACAGAATAGGCAGATAGTTAAGGAACTATTGTCATGCTATCATGTGGAAGACGAAGCAACAAATGAAGATGACCCACACAACATTCATATTATAGAAGTTGAAGGTGAAAGAGAGGTGGAAGGTACATATCTAGAATCATAAGTGTTTGACTCTCTTATCATGGTTAAGAAAGTCAACATTGGGACAAATGAGAATCCCAAAATGGCCAGTATTGGAGACTATTGGGATGAACAAATAGTGGAACGAATAACATAGTTACTGCGCGAGTACAGTGACCTACTCCCAACGACGTTTACATATATGAAAGACATAGTAGGAGAGATAGGAGAGATGAAGATACCTCTCAAACCTGAGGCTAGATCTATCAGACAGAGACCTTATAGACTAAATCCAATATATAAGAATAAAGTGAAAGAAGAAATTGATAGAATGTTAGAAGATGGAATTATAGAACTAGTAGAAGAATCTGAACGGATATGCCCTATGGTAGTGCAAGAAGAGAAACAAGGAGGGATAAGGATTTTTGTAGACTTAAGGAAACTGAATGATGCTTTCCTACATGACCCTTTTCCCACCCATTTCACAGATGAGGTATTAGAGAATGTGGGAGGCCAGGAGGCCTACTCATTTACAGATGGACTCTCAGGTTACCATCAGATCAAGATATCCCTAGTAGACAGGTACAAGACCACTTTTGGCACATAATGGGGATCCTACCAATACATAGTCATGCCTTTTGGGTTGAAGAATGCACCAACTATATGTTTAAGGGTAATAATAGCTTCTTTTAAGGAGTTCATACATATCTTTTAGAAGTGTATCTGGATGATTGTACCATACATAGTATGTTAAAATACCATGTGGGAGTGTTAAGGTTGATGTTGGAAAGATGTAGACAATTTAAGATATCATTGAATATCAAGAAGTGCATTTTTGGGACACCTTTTGGAATACAGTTGGGACATATAGTCTGTAAACAAGGGTTATTACTGGAGCCTGCTAAGGTTGAAGTCGTTTTTAATTTACCACCACCAAAATCGATCGGCCATTTGAGAGAAACATTGGGAAATACATGCTACTTCAAGAAATTTATAAAAGGGTATGCACAGATCACTGCACTAATGGAGAAACTGGTAAAGAAGGATACTAAATTCCAGTGGAATGATGATTGTCAATAAGTTTTGGACACCCTAACATAAAAAATGGTCACAACACCTATTCTAGTATTCCTAGATTGGGAAAAGATACTCCATGTGCATGTAGATGCATCAACTATAGCACTTGGACCAATTATGGTGTAGTCCGGAGCAGGGTATTTGGATCTTCCTATAGAATTTGCAAGAAGAAAACTGTCAGAATTAGAGAAAAAGTACAATACTATAGAAAGAGAAGGCCTAGATATGGTCTATGCACTTCAAAAGTTAAAACATTACTTACTGGGAAAACACTTTAATATGTTCACATATCATTCAACCCTCAAATACCTAGTCAACAAGCCAATGTTTGGGGGGGTGGATCTATAGACAAGGATGATTTTAAGGATGGAAATTTATTTTTAAATGTAGAAACCTTGGCGAATATTGCTAATCCTTCATATGCCAACTATAAATGTTTGGCAGTATTTTTGTTAAAAAAATTCAAATTTCTAAGGATTTTCTATAGTTTGTATAAAAGTTTGGCGATTTTTAAGGTAAAATAATTTTATCCTATATAATTTGGGCGAATCATTTTTAGAATGATAAATCGTTTTTTGGGAAAACCATTGAAAATTAGCCCATGAGAAAAATTTATCCCCTAAAATCATCCTTGTCTGTAGATGGCTAATGTTATTTCAGGAATTTGATTTTGAAGTGATAGTCAAACCAGGGAAGATGAATGCAGGACCGGATCACTTGTCAAGGGTAACCAATGGAGAATAAGCTACCAACTTGGAAGACAACTTCCTTGATGCATATTTATTTTCATTCCTAGTAGCTGATGAATATTTTGTTGACATCATTGAATAATTGAGTACAGGGACTGTGCCACAAGAGTTTAACACTACGGAGAAGAAAAATCTGGTAGTCAGATCTACAGACTATCAACTGATTGCAGGACATTTATACAAGATGGGTACAAACAAAATTTTGAGAAGATGTGTACAAGAACATGAAAGGCCTAGGATTTTGGCAGAAGATCATGAGGGAATAGTTGGGGGACATTATGCAGAAAAAGCTACCACGTAGAAGATATTTCGCGTAGGAATATGGTGGCCAACAATTCACAAAGATGCTAAGGAATATTTCTAAATATGTGATGTCTGTTAGAGGGTTGGTAAACCTAATAGAAGGGATGAGATGCCCCTAAGACCACAAGTAACTTTGTAGGTATTTGAAAAATGGGCAATAGAATTTGTGGGACAAATTAATCGACCAACAAAAAGGTCAGGAGCAAGGTATATCATTACTGTGACAAAATACCTAAAAATATGGGTATAAGCAGTGCCAATAAAATATTGTAGCACAGAGACACCAACACATTTCTTATTTGAGAAAGTGATCACTAGATTTGGTTGTCCAAGGATTTTGATGAGTGACCAAGGTACTCACTTTATCAATATAACTATCAAGGCTATAATTGACAAGTTTGAGGTCTATCATCAGAAGAGTACACCATACCATCCTCAAGAAAGTGGAATAGTATAAGCCTTCAATAAGATCTTGGAGAATTCTCTGACAAATATCTGCAATGTCAACAGGGATGATTGGGATTTGAAGATACCAATAGTACTATAGGCATACAAGACTGCATGTAAAAAGATGAAAACACAAACACCATTCAGGTTAGTGTATGGGCATGAAGCAGTAATACCATCAGAATTTATGGTACCCAGTCTATGCATAGTAGAAATCACCAACATGACAAAAAGAAGTGTATTGAAGGAGAGGTTCAATCAACTAATGGAGATGGAGGAGGAGAGGATTCTAGAAGGATTTCATCAAGAAGTACATAAAGCAAGGGATAAATCTTGGCATGATAGACATATCAAGAGGAAGAGTTTCAAGGAAGGAGACCTAGTCTTTCTCTATGAGAGTAAATTTTTGCTACATCCTAATAAATTAAGAATGAATTGGTTGGGGCCATATGAAGTGAAGACTATCACAGATGGGGAGTTGTATAGCTAAAGGATCTCGTAGGAGCATAACTGAAAGGAATGATCAATGGGAGTCGACTAAAAATGTACAAGGGAAATCGACCTCTAAGCACTTGAAACTTATAGTGCAATAAGAAAGCATGTACATCATATATTATATTAGAATTTAGGATAAAGAAAATGAGAAAAAGAAGATAAAAGGAGGAAAATAAGCAAAAAGGAGAAAAAGAAGGAAAAATAAATTAAAAAATAAAAGAAGACGGAAAATACTAAAATATTGGAAAATACAATGTGCAACAGAAAGGGGACTCAACCCGATAAAAATAAAAATGTCTACACACAACATATGGGAAATACATTGTGCACTATTGAAAGGGTAAAAAAAAAAAAGTACATTGCACACTCTAGACGCTCAACTCACTAGAAAAAGGGTTAATGGTAATAAAAGGTAAAAAGAGGAAAAATGACAGTTAGAGAAGAAAGGTGACAACTGCTAGTGTTTATGAAATTAAATGGAACATATGCATAAAGAATCATTGCATTAATAACAACCAGGGAAGCTTCTTTGAGAAGTTTCCCAACATTTTCTATATAAAGGGGGAACGCGGGGAAAATAAGACTTATTGTGAAAACACAAACTTGCATTGATAAAGAGCATGTAGAGAAGAAGCGAATTGATGAAGAACACAGTGAAAATCAGTTGGAACCCATTCAGCAAAAACTGACCAGTACCCATGGTGGCACCACCGAATATGGGAGCACCAATAAAATAGGGAGGAAAAAAAGAATCAGTGTTAGGGTACCATATGAAATAGCGGAGACTGAACAAATAACTTCACAGACCAAGGAATTCATCGATGTGGACGCAATTCCGTCACCATAGGAAAAACCAACAATCCCTACACCGGTGGTGGAAGAAACACAACTGCCAACAACAACGGATATAGAAATTGACCTGTAAAATGGTGTGCAGGTTCACACTACAAAGAATGCAAGAACTGTATAGAAAACTGTGAGGGATGAAGAAGCCCAACGAACACATGGAGAATTCAACATGCATATAGAGGATGTAGTGCCAAGACCACCCAAAGCAGAATCTGCGCAGCAGCAAGAGGGTCTGGTGGAAGACATTACCAACCAAACTAACCTTGATGTGGGAAAGAGAAATATTGAGGTTGGGACCTCAAGTCAGTGGCCAAGAAGAAAGGTAAAACATCCCATGGTTTCATCCCTACGTAGACAAATCGATGCAGTCATCGTACTACTGTACATTCCAGAGGGAGTGAAAACCATGCCAACACTTCTAGGATGCGTGGAGAAGTTGAAGTATTCGGACAACGACGTGGTCGATGCTAGAAAATTCCCCAAATTTGCATAGAAGGTATACTTGGAAAGTATAGTGACATGCCCCTTCAGAGACCCAATCCTATAATCAAAACCATGGGCAGTCTTCCTGGCCAACAAAGGCATTTTGAATCTACTTGAAATTCCCCATTTTGGAAGGGGGAAAGAAGTAAACCACTGCGTCAAGAAGTTTATGGTGGTCCTCCATGGAGGATTCTTATGGTTGGAATAAATCATCTCAATAAACGTGGAACTTATTTCTCTCATGACAGGGCTTCCATGAATGGGTGAGAACCTCGCGCAGTACCTGGATGAAAAAATAAAGGAAAAATACCTAGTCGAGGAGATGAAGAAAAATTATGGCATAGAGAGGGGCTCATACCGGATCATAATTAAAAGGATCTGCGATGCAATAATGAGGATGGACACCAATATTATGGCCTAAAAAATTCTCAGGAAATGTCGCAAGGAGTAAGTCCCTTCCAGGTTTTCACAACTACAGTGCAGTGCACTAATGGCTCTACACTCAGCTAGTCCCTGTATCTATTAAACTTGTACCTTGAATACTGCAAAGATTCACATGATGTGGGAATAGAGTTCCACTACTAGTGGTTACTCATTTTGATCACGTTAATGGGGTCAAGGAAGCCCCCGTACTCTCATTTTTTTGATCGTATTAGTCGATGTTGCGCAGCGTGGTACACATCATTGGGGAGTAATTCAGACCCCAAACATAGAACATATAAGACATGTACCTTTGTTAGGTATCTCAGCGATATATATGAAAGAATGGAGAACACTTGGAGAATTACTCTAGACGTGGTCGCACAATATCAAGACATAGCCATCTTCAGGGCGATAAGGAACAACATGTGAATCCAAGCACACAGGGATTTGGGGAAGGAATGGCTACAACTGAGATACGACATCACTGAGGATGACATAGAAATGGAAATGAGGGATTGGCACGATGAATGGAGTATTCCAGTCATGACGCAGAAAGTACCTAAGGGTACAGAGGTAGACACCAATGTGCCAAACAATTTGACGAAGACAGGGAAACCGAGTAACAAGATGGCATAACATAATAAGGGGAGTGTGCCAAAAAATAATACACAGGAATCACAACATGACACTACCCTAAGAAAGAAAGAACAAGGAGTGAGGGACACTACAACACAAGAAATCCCATGGAAATCTATTCCACAAGAAAATGGGCTCCCAAAGAGGCCAATAGTACATATGGGAGGATCACGCAAGAAGGAGAAATAACATAAATAGTTTTCATAATACACTATCATGGAGGATGACATAGACCTCGTGGCAGAAAGGGTGTAGGACAACGTAGCATAAGATTTTGAAGAAGCCCAACACCTGAGAGAGAGAATACAAGACGACCTGGCAAGAATAAAGTGGGTCCTTGAGCAGATCAGGTCAGTGTAGAGGCCTGAAAGGGGAACTAAATCCTTCCTCGAAGAAGAAGAAGAAGTGACAACAAGCACTACGCCAAGCAAGGAGGACACAGTTTAGACTATTTCCCAGGCGAGTCTGACTTTCAAGCTAGTAATGAATATGTTTCAAATGGATGAAATTGTAGCACAGACACCATTGAAGGACATGGCATAGGTAGATATGGTATTGGCAAGAATACCTACCAAGGCACTGTACAGGATCCAATTCAGTGTCACGCTGGAGGCACAATCACATGCCAGAATAGATGCAACAGAACTGCAGGAGACAAGATATGGCAAGGAAGCCTTGGAATTGGTGATCGAACAAGTAAAGTTTGAAACCAAGGAAGAAAAGGAGCATGCAGACAAAATAGAACAGGGTGTGACAACAATGTACAATCACATCCCTGACAACATGCATGCAGAAAACAAAAGCGCAAAGGAGAAACTGAATCTTATTGTCAAAACTATAAAAAACTAGAGGAAATATATTGAGGAGTTAAAATAAAAAATGACTCCTACAACTCCTCCAAAGGTAAGAGAGCAGAGGAAATAAGAAGATGCACTCCAAATGGTAGCAATGGAGGAACAAGTCAGCACAACAATAGGATTGTTTGACAGAGTGACATAGCTCTGGAGCGCATTGGATGAGGATGAGTAGGTCCAAAATTGGGAACAAGAGAACGATAGGCTAAGTATAGCCATGCAAGAGCTCAATAACCAATAGAAAATGATGAGCATCACAGAGCGCCTTAAAGTTAATCAAGACATGAAAAATTTGCAGGCCGATTTGAACATCGCGCAGAGATAGAAGAAGGAGGGACAAGAAGTAGAACCACTCTAGGAGCAAGTAGCGCATTTGATTGTGCAATTGTAGGATGAAAAAAGGAATATGAAGTAGGCATGAACAGAGGGTGGAGAATTGATCCAGGAGGAGATCACAACGCATTCAGTAGAGACACTAACAGGAAGAGTCGCGCAGGTCTAGGAAAAAGGAAGGGAGCTTGAAAAAAAGTTCCATAGCCAAGCAGAGGTTGTTCAGGAAGTGTGCATTTCCTAGGTGGCTTAGGACGAGCCACATGTCAGTGTTGGGGGCTTGTTGGGCACAGGATGATTTTGAGGAAGAATCCAATTTTGGAAAGTAAAGTTTAAATTAGAAAAGTACAGCTAGAAGGAAAAGAAACATGTGTGAGGGAAAGCCACATGAAAAGGAGGAAAGCATGCAAGGCATGCATGCAGGGAAACCTAACCACATTAGGGTTAGGGATGTTGTAGGAGAATTTAATGATTGATAAGTTGCAAATCAATATAAATAAGGACCTAGGAGGTCTAGGTTGGGAAGGAGTTGCTAAGTTTTTTACTGTTCGATAAAGAAAATTAATGTAAGATCTGAGGAATTTTTGTAAGTTGTTGAGTTGTAGGAGAGTCAAACAACTAGATACTAAGGGTTAGATCGCAGGTTGAGGAGCCTGGTTCAATCTAGTCAGCCTCATAGGGATTGTGGAACAAGTTTTGTGATGGTATGATCATAAACTGTAGTTTTCATGGCAACATATATTACAGAACCATAATAAAAGAGCCTAAGAGCCAGATCTTTGTGGGAGTATCCCAGGAGGGGGTGAACCACCATAATATCTATTTTATGTGAGGTGACTGATTGCATGTTTACCTTTTGTAAGTAGTTATCCTATGAATGGATGAATGGATAATTCTGTGAGATATTTTATATGTTATATCAGTTACAATGCATGCATAGACTTAACAAGAGAATGAATAGTAAGAAGAATAGAAAGAAAAACTAGATCAAGGTTTAAGAACATGAATTATAATCCCATATCCCCACTCTTTAATATACTACAATAATTTGAGAATTTCAATCACCTATAGAATTATCTCGGGTGATATTGCGCAGTACACTTTGTGTGTTGTTTTTCCTTCTAGTTTACTAGGAGCATCGATAGTTTTAGAGGGATTTGTTGGAAGTTGTTCAAATCTAAACCTGGGTCAGCCCAAGAAGTGGTTATAGAAGTAGTAATAACCATCATCCTTAATCTCCTTATTGATGTCAGAGTTCTTTGAGTGCTACAGTAGACTCAGAATAACTTGGCATCCACCTAGTGGTACCATTTCCACTATATTTAGTTACTCCTAAACTTTATCCAATTTTGGAATGCACTTAGATGTATGTAATGCCTTCCCCAAAAGTATGGTTTCATACTTGTAGAACCACTCTACACATAATGCATCACTTTAGGCATTTATTGGCACTCCTTAGCATGCATTCACCTTCATTACTTCACCCGTGAAGTTATAACATTCATACCATGCTTCCATTGCACTACTATGACCACGATAATGGACGTATTACTGCATGAATGGTCTTGGGAGATGATGCACCTTATCCCCATGTATACACTATGTATTTCTTTATTATAAGACTAGAATATTGATATATCAATACTTTTATAAAAGGTATACCCACAATGTACTACTTTATCTTTACATTGACATCCTTTAGAGTGAATGGGTCTTCACTACTTCATCCACTAATTATTTACTCTTGAAACTTGATTCCACTGAGCACTCTGATCAACATAAGTGGATTTCTCAGAGTGAATTCCTTTACACATAAATTTTTGGCTTATTGGCTTCCCAAGTATTCATAGTTGTACCGAAATTTATATCTCAACATTATTCATTCCTATATTTTGATCATCTTGTGAGGAATCCTTGATATGGTACTCTTTTCTTGAGTGCCTCATCTCATCTTTAACCAAAGTTCAAACCATTTCACTTGATATTAAAACCATCTCTCCATACTTCCATATTTGAAGCTCCATGCATACCCACTAATCATGCTTTATCATGAACTATAGATGGTCTCTCTCTTACTTAGCATCCCCATTTGGTATGAACATTTTTCATCTGGAATTATTTTTCCATGTTATAGTTCAATTGGAATTCTTCCATATTGCTCACTGAGTCTAAATGTCTTCATTTGGAAGATTCCTTAAGCAGTCATATGCACATTTTGAAAATATCCACCTTTCTTGTTCCACATATCTTCATATTTCCTTTATCTTCTCTGATCTATATATAACCATAACATCTTAAAGCATGCATACAACAACAATTGTAAGCTAAAACCATAATATACAATTCTGGAACATATGCACATTTTTTTTCTTTAAGGTCACTACAATTTTTATTCCTAACTTCCTATGAATTATGTTTCTCAATTCACATTTATGGGTTAATATTTGGACTCCTCTATCCAATAAATTTCCAATGACTTCTTTCTTTCTCAATTGTGAGTCTTCAGTAGAATGTTATGGTCATTTGATCAGTACCCATTTACTTCTTTTGCATGCCTTTCAACCAGGTGAAATTTTTCCTATGTCCATGCATATTTTCACTTTATCCTTTATATGTTTGTCAGGAACTCAATTAGGTTCCTTCATGACCGTGTTTTGAATAATATACCCAATTTTTACCTTAATCCCTCCAAGATACTAGCTACAACCTGCTGATATTTTGGTCAATTTACCTCTTTAACCCGAAATGCTACAGGTGCCCCCTGTGTCCCCATAGGCACTTTGAGGTACCAATAATATTACTTTAACTCCATGGATATATTCTATGGCTCAATATTTTTCCATAGATTGATCCTATTCCCCAATTTGATTCCTCAACTTGAAGTTATGGCCTTCGGAAGTCAATTGGGCCTCATTTTTACCTTGCGTTGTTTCACATGTAACTTCCTCATAGGGGCTCTGTTTTATGAATGATTTATCTCGTTATAAATGTCTCTTTGAGCTCTATCATCTTAGAAGCAAAAAATCTATATTTTGGAAGGACTCACAATTTCATAAAAAATGGACTTCTAAAAATGTTGTTTAGACCTCTGAAAATGGCTTGCAAGTTAATGACCTAGAAAATACCCAATTTTCTAAGCAATTTTCACTATTTGATGTAAATGTTAGTTGACTTATGCTTAGTGGGATGCTGACATGAAATCCTGAATACACCTAGCACCTCAATTTGGCGCCATGTCATCTCCCTGTTCCACTCTGGTCTGCCTCGTCAACCCCTGACTCCTTCCTCCTTCTCCTTCACCTCTCCTTCCTTCAGCTCCTAGTGTGCACTACATTAAATTTTAGGCTCCACAACCCTAGCTACCTACGTGGAAATATTTTATTGGTCACAAATATAGGAGGGCCCCATATCGTTCCAACTTTTCACACACATGTAAACTTGCACACTTCTTTAATCCAACGACGAAGGATCGAAGGGGGACGATGACGATGAATGCTTGCAATTGTATTTCACCCCCCTGACATACCAAACATTAATAGAGGGGGGGGCGTCTGAAAACAAATCCTGCAATTTTTTTCCCTAGTGACATGGTGGTCCCACATTCATTTCATCCCCCCTGGTGGTTTCCCAAAACCACCAGGGGGACCCCCTCAAAATCATGTTTATGGGAACCTAAGGTCACGATTTTGCAGGTCAGGCATGCGCCCATCCACTGCGACTCCATATCACCTGCCACCTGCCACTAATTCCACTGTGTACCTTCCACCGTGGAATTACATGTCATTTTCTCCATGCCAATTAACATGTGGCTCCATGTCATGTTGATGTCACTGTACGGAGAAATACCCAAAATGTTCCAATTTTTCAAAAATTCCAAATTTTAAAAAATGCCCAATTTCATAATTATTTATGTGGCTTCCATGGAATCTCTGAAACTAATCTTAATACATCCAATTCCATCCCTGCAAGTGCCAATTCATCCTCTACACCCAAAATTCGACCCTTCCCTGTCAAATTTTCCATAATTTTCACTACAAAAAAATAGGGTTTTTTGCCCAATTGTTGGCATAGGGGAAGACCCAGCGTTCAACGCTTCAACAATGCACCAACAAAACCCTTAATACCAGACCTTTAGGAAAAACCTACGAAGCAGGAGAAGTCTCACCCAAGGTAAAAGAAGGGGGGGTTACAAGACTCAGGTGTCTGTAACCAAGCCGGGACACAGATATGTGATAATAACACTTCGCAGAGTACTCTATTAACACTTAGGAACAACATGCATTAGTTTATTATCTTTAATAAAATCACAGAACATACCCAAATATATATCAGTGAAGTAACAATAAATACTAATCACTTCAACCACTTATCACACAACACTAAGTTAGGTCTAACATTCATTCATCTTTAAGTAAAGCACTAAGCATCAATAGATCTATCTATCATACAATATAATCAAGGAACTAAGCAAATAAATCATATGAATAACACAACAAAAAGAAAAGTAAAGACACAAGATATACATGGTTCACCCCAGTGTGGGGCTATGTCCACCAACTACTTCGTCTTCTTTATTATTCTTCAATATCTTACATTCATCCGCTCCTATGCGCTAAGCCACAGGGTCGAGCTTCGCATAGGACAAGAGATCTGCGCATTGAGCACCAGATCCTCCTTCCATAAATAGGTCAAGGAACAGAGCCAACTTCTCTATCGATAATAGAACCTTACATACACATTTTCTTACACAAAGCAACTCAGAACTACTTTCACTTAGCCTCTTCCCACTAGTTCCTCCTCTTCTACAATACATTCTCACTTACTTATAATTTTACAATAATCCCTAATCATGGGTAAAACCCATGGGCCGACATCCCATAACCCATTACAAAAACCCTAAGGAACCCCTTGCTGGGTCCACGTAGCTTGCAAAATTGGTGAGATCCATGATCTAATATCCGCCTGGGCGCTCCATATTTGACTAGACAGTCGAAGTCCAAAAGCGGTCCAAACCTGACCAAGGTTTCCTCAAAACTTGGTCGAGGGCCAACAGGCCCCTAACACTCACCTGTGACTTGTCCCAAGCCACTCAGGTCTGGTCAATGTTGTTTTGAATACCTCGATATTCACTCGAGCTTCCTTGACTTGCTGCTTCACCTGAGCCTCCTTCTCAATGATATCTTGGATCATTTTATTTGTAACAGGCCCTTCCAGGTGTTGTTCTATTGATGAAACCACTTGGTCCAATTGCAAGCCTTGTCCTTCAATTTCTTCAAACACCTTGCAGGATTCATCTTGCACAGGTTGTAGTTTATACATGACTTCCATTACCCTACCCCATATGGAAGTAATCTATTGTTGTATAGTGCATTGTTCTTGGGACCTCTTCATTCTTTCAACTGTGGTGAGTAGATTCATCTGCACTTGACGGAGAAGGATTATTGTTGTGCCTCATGTAACTGTGCTTCCAATTTACTTAGATCTGGATATTATGTGAGGCATTCATATGTCTTCATGCTTCTATCGCTCAATTGTTTGCATTTTTAGGTGAGGGCTCTAATCCTTAATATTGTGTTCTTAGAGGCTTCCTCCCTTTGGTCACACACTTTCTGTGGAGTGCACGGTATTGATTGGATCTCCAACTCCGTTATCCTTGCTTGAAGATATTGGATGGTCTCACCGAGCTTCACCACTTGAACCTAGGCTGACTCTTGTTCCTCCTGTTCCAAGCTTGGCATAGAGTGACATGATTTATTCACTACTTCTTTGACCATATCTCATTTTGTGAGCAACTGCTCATTTTCTCTCTGTAGATTAGCTTTGTCCTCCTAGAGCATCGCCCAAAACTCTTCTTTCTCATTTTCATATGTGGTTACACAGTACTGCACTACTCATAATTTCTCTAATACTTCCTCTTTCTCTTGTTTCAAGGCTCATGTAGCCTTCTCCTTCTCTTCTTCGACTTTCTAAAGTCAAGCCTCTGTCGCATTTGCAAGTCTTCTCAATTGGGCTGGTTCATCCCTCAATTATGCAATATGTGATGAGGAAGGCACAATAGGTATTACACGGACCGAATGAATATCTTGTTGTACTTGGTTTAATTCCTTTTTTATCCTTCCATATAGTTCATCTTGCTTGGCTCCATATCTCTGCAAGATGTCCTTGGAATCAATCCTCCATGGCTTCGCGAACCAAACTAATGTCATTTTCCAAGAGCGTGGCCTCTAGTTGGGGCTTACTAGCACGCGTCCTTTTTCTTACTGAAGGTTTCTGTGAAGAAACCTTCCTCTTCTGTGTTGTTACTGTTTCAACAGGGGGATTGTTGGACCTTGACCAAGTTTTGAGAGATCTGGTCAAGTTTGACCTAATTTGGGACTTCGACAGCCTGTCGAAGATGGAGCACAAGATAAAGAAGAGATCGCGAGATCTCGACGCATTTTTGGGTCCTTTTTGGGATTGGGAAATATGTAACAGGAATGGGATGTTGGGACATGGGTTTACCCATGTTTAGGCCGATTTTGTATGTATAAATAGAAGGCTAGGCAATGTAAGAAGTAGTTGAATAGTGCACAAGTATTTTGCAAGTTGGCTAAGCGCTAAGAATGGGATCTGTGTGATCAAGATTTGTAAGGCTTCGTGCATACTATATGAGACTTGCAGATCTAAGTGCAAGTCATTGTGAGAGACTGTGAAGGCTTTTTGTTGCAATGCAAGGAAGGAGGATCTAGCAAGCTACGCAGATCTCATGTCTTAGGTGAAGTAGAGTTTTTGAGGCTATGTGCTTGTAACTGATTGACTGAAGACAATAAAGAAGAAGAGTTGGTGGACGTAGCCCCAGGGTGGGGGTGAACCACGTAAAAAAAATTTTATTCCACTTTGTGCTTGTCTTGATGTATTTATAACTTCTCTTGCTAAGTGCTTTGATAGAGATAGATAAATATGTTTATGATTTGTACTAATGATGTGTAAGAATTCTAGATCTGATCTATATGAAGGTACTTAGTGCTTGACCTGCTAGATATAGCATGCTTGTGTATGATAGAGTGCTTAAATACATCATATCTGAGTGAATGATGTGGTGCTCTGTTATATATGTGAAGTAGTTATTAGTTGAATATTGATGAATTGTTGATGCTAAGTGATCTGTTAAGTTTTATAATCACAGATATGTGTCCCAGCTAAAGTTGCAGACACTTGAGTCCTGCAACCACCCCTTCCTCTACCTCGGGTGAGACTTCATCCGCTTCACAGGTGTTTTCGAAAGGGCTAGTAGTTAGGGTTTTGTTGGTGTGTTGTTGTAGCGTTGAACCCTGGGTATACCCCTATGCCAACAAATAGTTTCATTTTCGGGACTGAAACTGTGATTGCTAGGAGCTGAAGAAAAATTTTGCGCATAGATCTACTGCTGAAGTGCGCAGTATCGGACATGAAACTGTGATTATTGGGAACTAAGAAGGAAGAAGCTTTGTGCAAAGATTCAGCCTGAGATTATGAAAGCTTTGTTGCCCTAGTATGCAACATTCTACTTGAGCTGAGGAGCTTTGTGCTAAGAAAAGAGGTCAGATATGAAGAAAAGAGGTAAGATCTATAAGCTTTGTGCTCTGATAAAGGTAAGAATAGTGAAAAGTTCTAGATCTAGAAGCTTTGTACTTTGAAAAAGTAAGATAATTGGAAATTTTTGTTTCAAAAGTATGAATCTAGGTGTGTTTGATAGATTCTGTCCTATCTTGAAAACTGGGGCACTAATAGATGAAAGAAGGTTTGATATGAGTAGATCTGATAAGAATAGTGAAATATATGTTATACCTATGCATAGAAGGAATGTTTGGACTAACAAATGGATGCAGGATCCTAGAAAGAATTTTTTGTAGGTTAGCTCCTATGAGCCTAGCGCGCAGTACAGGAAAGGTTGGGGATCACTTAAACAAAAGAGAGGATTAACCCTCTGTTACAATTGCAGAAGATCAAGACATCTTGCTAAGGAATGTCCTGGGAAAGGACCTAGTTGTCTTTGTTGTAAAGCTATACACCATGAAGTGTTGGATTTCCCTAGAATGATTGTTAAAGTTGAAAGAATGAATCTGAACCAAGAAAACCCTAAGGCAGATCTAGAAACTAAGATTATGGAAGAACCCTAGAAAGAATCATAGAAAGTATTTCTACAAATAAATGAAACCCTAGATGACCACCGACATGTCAGATTATCATAAATCTTCAAGGAAAAAGAATGCATTGAAGCAAGAATAGGAGAATTCGACATTGGATGTGTTCTAGATAAGGAAACATAGGTGAATATCATGACAGAGAGAACTTGGGAAGATATAGGGAATCCTGCTATGATCCCTTCATTAGGAGGAATAGGGTTATTCAGAGGAAAGATGATAAACCTATGTGGAAGGCTCGCTCAAATACCTATGACTGTTAATGGAACTTTGACAAAAGAAGATTTTGAAATTATTAAATTTACTGAGGAAAATGCCCTATTTACCATGTTACTAGGAAAACCTTGTATCGACAGAGATCAAGCCAGACAAGAGGACAAAGAACAAGTTTTGGAGCAGAAGAAGAAAGAAATAAAAGATTTCATGACTAGAAGGATCGCACACTTGATTGAAGAATAGGAGAACATATCGAATCTATTTAACACTAGAGACCTAGATGTCGAAGTTGCAAGAACATTAGAGGATCCACAGAAGATTGAAGTACCTATCCCAGACAAAGAAGAAGCATTATCCTGGAATCCTAGGGAAGAATATCAATAGCACGAAGTGACTAGGTCAAAAGAAGACAAAAATCAGAATGGAAAAATGAATACCGAAACGAATCTCACTAGAAAGAAGGCTAGAAAGTTAAGTAAGAATAGAGCCAATATTGATAAGTTGTAGAAGGCTCCAGAGGGAACCTTGCAGAAGGAAAATTTGCAAAATTGGAGCTTCGCCAGGATATCAGAACAGCGACACATGGCACTTCACCATGATGAAGCAATATAGCCATTGGGGACAATATAACCGTTCGAGCAACGCTCCGAACAAGTAGAAAGGCATTTATGGTTCGCCACCAGACGGTTGGACCATGCCATAATGGATTGAATAGAGTTAATGAAGGCCTCATACCCATTGCAAGTGACCCATTGTCGAGTTACCTATTTATCTCGTCGCGCCAAGCAACGAGAACACTTTTTCCAACTGAGAATTTGAGCCCGCAGACTAAGTTGTTTTCACATAGTAATCATCATACTATGTCTGCCTATTCTATTGCAGTGTCTAAGTTACCCTCTGAACCGAGAATTTCCATCCTAAGCACGTATGTCCAAGGAGCTCACCGCAGTTGAAGAATCAGTGACGGAATTACTCCTCGACCTGATGACTGAAAGCGTCATGTCGGAGAGAGGATTATCTGTAGGTGTACAGGCTTCATCTATGAGAACAGTTCAAGAATCACCATCGAGTGCTCACAGAACAGGACCATCCTGGGCGTTCGATGAGAAGTGAACTAAGCACAGGGATGACTTAGCAAATTCTAAATTGATCTCGATTATCTTACCCACCTATATACCACCTATGAATTGTGTTGTAAACCGCAACAACGTACCTAGAGATTTCGAGGACACCTTGGTCACTGCGTAACTCCTGAAGGGGATATGCGTAGTGCGATCAGACCAAGATAAGATCGTGGCGTTGAAGTTTAGCGAGTTCAACCTCAGATATCACAAGGTCTACAACATGTTATCCCCACATAAGTATTTGACTAGAAAAAAAGGGAAAACTCTCAAAGGTAATTCCCCAAGCATGGACCCATAACCTCGCGCAATCCACTATGCGCAACGGCATGAAAATTCCCCACTTCGGAAGACACCAAGTGGTGAAATCATGTGTCAAGCTGCTACTTTCTTGTTACCATGGTGGATATTTGTGTCTAAAATGTCGTATCATAGTTGATTTGACCTTGATCAATCAGATCATGGGTTTGAGTATGCAAGGACCCAACCCACATGATTTCTATCCTAGAAAATCCATGGACCGCACTCTCGCACAAAGGATCAAGGACACATACAACGATGTCAATAAGGGAACACGAGTATACAAGGTAGCATCTATTCAGAATGGTGTAGTGTGCCTCACCTATTAGATGATTGCAGTTAAGTTAGTATGCAAGAACCGACCCATCCAAGTGACTAGTTTTGTAGTCGACCTCACAGGGAAGTGCGTGGAGGGCCTACAAATGAATTGGGTGAAGTACCTGGTGAACCAATTAGAAATTGACTACAGAGAAGCCCAATATCAAGGGTATGAATTTTATTTCAGCTGGCTCTTGATCCTGATCACTTTCATTGTCTGGGAGATGCCGAAAGGTGCGACCTTCCCATAACTCGAACCATTTGAGCCATTGGTCGTGAAGTTCAGTACATTGTGGTATTCAAGTGAAATGAATAAGCAATGGCAGTCAAATGTCGTGTTCCATACATACTACAATCAACTGAAGATAACCATCCAGTCCGATCCTAGCATGATGTCGAACACTTTACACTGATTCAGGCCTCTAATGAAGTTCAATGTGGATCGACATTTCATTTATATCATAGCACGAGCCGATGAGCACAAGAAATAACTTCAGTCCTATTACAAGATGACGAAGGAGGACATAGAGGAGATTACTAAGGAATGATGTGCTGACCTCCTCATTCCAGCAGACCCTACGGAGATATCCAACATCGACATCCCAAAAACTGTGTAGGATAAATCCGGACCTAGAAAAACAAAGAAGACTAGTGAAGTACAATATTTAAGCAGTGCCTCAATGAAGATTGCTTCCATGTCACCAAATAAAGGAGGTGATGGCAAAGATATAGATGGCATAGAATCTAAATAGAGGAAAGGTGAAGTAACACTGCCCAGAGATGAGGAGGACCCCTCAAAGAAGAGGAAGGTTTCCCCCCTGAAACCTTCCTCCTGGAAGAGATCAAAAGCCCCTATAACTAATATGCAGACTGTCCTCACCTATGATGATTTCAATTTCATCATAGTAGCCCTGAATGATGATTTGTCGGAGATAGTAGAGAAGCAAGAATCTAAGATGGAGGATATGTACCATAGAATTGAGGTCGAACTCCAAGGGGTGCAACATGCACTATAGTCCATCCGCGCAGTCTCCACTGCACCTCTGTCATTGGGAACACCAAAACTGGGAGATGAGCCAGCTCAACTCCATCGGCTCACTGATACAATTGAAGCTCTCCTTCGACGAGCACAAGAGGAAACAACACAAGCCACCCAGTCTTTGGTACAATTACACAGAGTACTTGTAGAAAAATGTTGAGTTGTCGAATAGGAAAAGAGTTATCTCCAAGTGAAGTTCGATTAAGAAAAGGCATAGTTGCAGCAAGGCAAGGAACAGTTTCTCGCTGAGAAACTCGAAGTGAAGGAAGTGGTCAACATAGAACTATGCTCTGTGACTATTATAGAAGTAAAGGCAGAGGATCAAGTCACGAATCAAGTAGCAAAACTTCAAGAAGTGATCCAGCAGCTGCAGCAACGCATTGCATACCTAGAACTACGCACTGTGCCTGATACCCCATAGGTGGTAAAGGACCAAAGAGAAGAAACTTCCCAGAGCACAGTGAAAGGATAAAGGACCTTACCTTAGAATGAAAGCAATTCATTTATCGCAGTGCCAAGACATATGAGAAACTTACCGAGAACCCAGAGTTGCAGGCACTAGAGTCGTAGCTCCAGGAAGCGAAGAAGCACATAGAAACACTATAGGGACAGTTGAAAGCCCTGACATTTGTGGAGAGAATGAAGAGGTATCAAGAGAAATGAATTACCTAGCAGAAAATCCATACTATCTAGAGAATATTTATGGAGATAAATCATAAGCTACAACCTTTGGAAGATAAGGCCTATCAGTTGTTTACAAAGGTAGAAGGTCAAGGAGTAGAACTAGAGCAGGTTAGCACCGTAGCAGAACAACGCTTGGAAGGACCTGTGAATGATACAATCATTCAAGATTTTGTTGACCAAGATATTTTAGCACAGAAGTAAGTCAAAGTAGTTTGATCCAAGCTCAAAATGTTCAAGGTAGAACTTCCCACATCAAAGTGACTCGGGACGAGTCACATGTGAGTTTTGGGGGCCTATTGGCCCTTGACCAAGTTTTGAGGGATCTGGTCATGTTTGACCTATATTGAGACTTTGAAAGCCTGTCAAAGACGAAGCAGAGATCATGATATCTCGGCTCCTTTTTGGGATTTGGGAATATGTAACGGGAATGGGATGTCGGCCCATGGGTTTACCCATGTTTAGGCCTATTTTGTATGTATAAATAGAAGGCTAGGCAATGTAAGAAGTAGTTGAATAGTGTGCAAGTATTGTGCAAGTTGGGTAAGTGCTAAGAGTGGGATCTGTGTGATCAATATTTTTAAGGACTCATTCATACTATATGAGACTTGTAGAGATAAGTGCAAGTCATTGTAAGATACTGTGAAGGCTTTGTGCTGCAATGCAAAGAATGAGGATCTAGCGAGCTGCGCAGATCTCCTATCCTAGGTGAAATAGAGTTTTTGAGGCTTTGTGCTTGTAAATGATTGACTGAATACACTAAAGAATAAGAGTTGGTGGAATTAGCCCAAGGGTGGGGGTGAACCACGTAAACATTGTGTTGTTACGCTTTGTGCTTGTATTGATGTATTTATAACTTCTCTTGCTAAGTGCTTTGATAGAGATAGATAAATTTTCTTAGGCTTTGTGCTAATGATGTGTAAGAATGTTAGATCTGATCTATATGAAGGTACTTAGTGCTTGACCTTCTAGATATAACCTTCTTTTGTATGATAGAGTGATTAAATACATCATATTTGAGTGAATGATGCGATGATTTGTTCTATCTGTGCAGTAGTTATTGGTTGAATATTGATGAATTGTTGATGCTAAGTGCTCTGTTAAGTCTTATAATCACAGATCTGTGTTCCAGCTAAGGTTTCATACACTTGAGTCCTACAACCACCCATGCCTCTACCTCAGGTCAGACTTCATCTACTTCGTAGGTGTTGACGAAAGGGCCAGTAGTTAGGGTTTTGTTGGTGCGTTGTTGTAGCGTTGAACCCTGGGTCTGCCCCTGTGCCAAAAGGGACCTTTCAGTAGTGTAGCTTCGCCTTCTCCTTTCTTTTCTCCTTCATCCCATCCTCCTTGTCCATTTTCCTCGTCTCCTCCTCCTAGCGAGCCAGATCCATTTTCTTCAGAGGAGTTGTCCTCCTCATCAGTCTCTATATTATAGAATTCCTCCTTTTTCTTCTTCTTCTTTGTATCGCTCGAATGACCGACATGTTTGACCCGGGTGACTAGGGGGATTCCTATGATATCAGTGTTGGAGACTTTTTCATCAGCAACAGGTACAAGGAACTCCTCTGGCCATTCCTTCATGATATGCTCCATGTATTCATCTGTCAACTTGTAATATGAATTTAACTCTTCCTTTCTCTCATCTCTGCACGTAGTGATATATATAAAATGTCGATCTGCATGGAACATGGCTATCGATATTTACTGGTACAAGGTGCATGGTGTCATGTGTGGAAATGATTCAATGGAAACCTTCAGTTACTGATAATATGCATGGAACATAATGTTGGACCACCGTTGCTTCGACATGTCATTGGTGTACCACAAGGTAGAAAACCTAGCAGCCAATGAATCTAATGGTTCAATCTTTGGAAAGGTGGCTCCTTCAGTCATTTTCCAAGTGACAAATGAAATCAAAATGATCAACCAGCTAAAGTGGAATTCGTATCCTAGATCCTAACATTTGTGACAGTCTTTATCGAGTTCATTGACAAGGTAACTCACCCAATTCATCTGCATTCCCTCCACACATTTTCCTGCGGGGCCCACCATGAACTTGGTGATCTGTGTGGGGCGATTCTTTCTTACGATCTTGCCAGCTATGAGTTGGTAGGAGAGGCGCACTGTGACATCCTAGATAGAGGCTTCCTTTTAGCCTCACTTTCCCTTTTCAACTTCTCTGTAAGCCTCCTTGATGCATTGTGCAAGGGAGTGGTCCGAGGCCTTCCCTAGGTAAAACTGTTGAGGGTCGGGTCCCTTCATATTTAATCATGTAATCAAGTGGATCAACATCGGATTCACAGTAATCCACTGGTCAAGCCACAGGTATCCTCCATGGTAGCACAACAAGAGGAGTTTAACGTAAGAGTTAACCTCTTGGTGAAGGTCAAAATGAGGAATCTTCATCACATTTAGCACAGTGGACTGCACTAGATCCTTAATATATTACTGGGAGACCCAACAAGTCTTCTTCCCAATTGTCTTAGTCAAGTATCATTGGGGTGTGAGCATAGCATAGTTCTTTTTGTCGCCGAGATTGAAGTCATTGTTCTTCAGTAGTGGGATCTGTCATAACTGACTCCCAACTACATGTATTCCTTTCAGGATGTATGCAATGATCAGGGTGTACTCATAGTCTCGTGGGATGCTATCATGGTTAACACAGTGTCTGATGGGTTAAATAAGTGGGGCCTTGTAACAGATTCTACCAACGGGCAGGGATGCTTCCATCAATGTGAATCTGTCTATTATGGAGTGGTCTCAACGTCCCAAAAGTGGTTCATCCACCCATAAATGTTTTTTCTATCCATTTTGTAGCGTCATTCTAATGGGTGGTTGCCTCCAATGGTCATATAGCTTCGCCAGCGTGAAGACTCATTCTGCACGGTCCTGTTTTTCCAGCGAGGTTCAAATCCTGCGAACCTGCCTCCTGCGAGGTTCTAGTCTGTGAAGTCTTCCATCTATTCTATGTATCTTCCTGTAGCTTTTTTAACTTGGATTTATTTTTACCGAGCTTCCTTTCCTTCTTTCCCGTGATCTAAGTCTCTCTAACTGTTTCTGGATTCCTCTTTCCATTCTTATTCTTATCTTCTCCTAGTGTAGTGACTTTGCACTGTTGATGTGCTCTCAAAGGGTTCAAAGTTAATATCCCTTATCTTAATACTTCCAGGGTGGGTATTCTTCTTTCCTGCATGGATAGGTCCTTCAAAACTTCTTGTGTTCTTTCAACTTCGACAACTAATTCTGTTTCCTTCTATTGCTTCGATTTATCTTCTCGTTCCTCTATTAGTTGGTCTATTTTTATAGCTATGAAATCCCTTAGTTCTTTCTTTTTCTTCTATGTAGATTATTCCTCTTCTTTCCTTCTGATCTAATCCTTATCAATCCAATTCTTTCCTAACAAAATTGAGAAAGGGTTGTTGTTCTCAAAAAAATTAATGACTTCAAATTCTTCTTCAGTCGATGTTCCATGGATAATAATAGGTACATTAGTAACTCTTCCACTTAGAGTTATCATCTTACCTTTAAACAAGCCTATCATTCCCAATGAAGGTACCACAATAGGCTTTCCCAAAATTTCCCAAGTCTCTTCTGTCATAATAGTCACTTGTGTTTCTTCATCTAAGACACAGTCTATGTCGAAGTCTTCTATTCTTGTACTTATGTGTTGTTTTACTTTCGGGATATCTGGTAAGATGACATCTTTGTGATCATTCATTATTTCTTTCAATTGTGATAAAATAGCCTGAGCTTTCTATGATTCTTTCTCTTTATGATTCTCTAACATGATCTTAGTATCTTGACTCCCTTCATAGTTTCCTTGTCTCATGTTCATTCTTTCAACTTTAGCAATCATCCTTGGACAATCCTCAACTTCATTACCAACAATTTTAAAACAAAGAAAGATAGGAACTATACCACGACATTCCATAGAAAGATGTCTCGGTCTCCTACATTTATAACATAGTTTCAATCCTCTTTTTCTCTTGTATGTTCCCCAACCTCTCCTGAACTGTGCAATAGGATCACAGTGTTGGACCTGCAATCTACAAAAATTCTTTCTAGGTTCCTCGATCCACTTATTAGTCCAAAAATTATTTCTATGCATAGGAGCAACATATCTTTCTTCATTTCTATTAGCTCTACTTAGATCAACTCTTTTTTCCAACTGTGCCCTATATTTTAGACTAGGAAAGAATCTATTAAACATACTTAAACTCATGCTTTCGGAAAAAAAACTTTCACTTATATTACTCTTATGAAAGCACAGATATTTACCTCTTTTAAGATCTTACCTCTTTCCTTTAGATCAGATTTCTTTCTTAGCACAGAGATTCACAAGACAGGTAGAGTACTGCGCACTTTAGTAGTATATCTATGCACAGAGCCTCTCTTTTATTTACTTTAGTTCCCATCAATCACAGTTTCAAGTCCCAGCAATGGAGCCATTTGTTCGCACAGGGCCAGACCCAGGGTTCAACGCTTCAACAATGCACCAACAAAATCCTTACTACTGGCCCTTTCGATAACACCTGCAAAGCAGGCGAACTCTCACCTAAGGTAGAAGCAGGGGGTGTTACATGACTGAGGTGTCTGTAACCAATATGGGACACAGATCTGTGATAATAACACTTCGCAGAGTACTCTATTAACACTTAGGAACAACATGCATTAGTTTATTAGCTTTAATAACATCGCAAAACATACCCAAAGATAGATCATCACAGTAACAATAAAGACTAAGCACTTCAACCACTTAGCACACAACATTGAGTTAGGTCTAACATTCATTCATATTTAAGTAAAGCACTAAGAATCAATAGATCTATATATCATACATTATAATCAAGGAACTAAGAAAATCAATCACATGAATAACACAACACAAAGAAAACTAAAGACACAAGATATGCATGGTTCACCCCAATGTGGGGCTACATACACAAACTGATTCGTCTTATTTATTATTCTTCAATCTCTTACATTCATTTGCTCCTTTGCACTAAGATAGAGATCCAAGCTTCACATAGGATAGGAGATCTACACACTGAGCACCAGATCCTCCTTCCAAAACTAGGTCAAGGCATAGAGCCAACTTCTCTATCGAGCACGGAGCCTTACATACACATTTTGTTGCACAAAGCAACTCAAAACTACTTGCACTTAGCCTCTTCCCACTAGTTCCTCCTCTTCTACAATACATTCTCACTTATTTATACTTTTACAATAAGGCCTAATCATGGGTAAAACCCATGGGTCGACATCCCATAACCCATTACAAAAACCCTAAGGAACCACTTGTTGGGTCCACATATACCAAAATATCAGTGAGATCCACGATCTTAGCTTCGCTTGGGTGCTCCATATTCAACCAGCATGTCGAAGTCCAAAAGTGTTCCAAACCTGACCAAGGTTTCCTCAAAACTTGGTCGAGGGCCAACACCAATTTCATCCAATTTCACCATGGGAACTTTGCAAATTCAAATTTTGGCTCAACTCGAGTTTGAAAATACCCGAACAACGACTATAAATTAGAAATTCTAACTCTTGGGCTCATTTCTCCCAAATTTATCATGAATTTCTTCCAAATTTCCAAGAGTGCTTTTCACAAAAAATTTGCATATGTACTATAAACGTTTCCTTAAGGAATTTTAACAAATATTTTGCAGACTCCTCTAAAATTTTAACTCACAAATTCAACTTCAGTGATCTGTTATCTAGGCCCATGTAGGATCAATGTCAAAATTGGAGATCTTATAACACATTGTAGCATCCCTAGCCCCAAGCTAGGCCATGTCACACAAAATTTTGACTCTCTGATACCAATTTATTAGTAAAATTCCCTGCATGTGAACAAATATGAAGTTCTACAACGAATATACCATGCATAAATATATATATACAATTACAACAAACAACGATAGATATATTATGTACAATAAGAAAATATAACTACACACAAATATGCACATTACTTAGTAGAATAATACACATAAAAATAACATGTATCTGTTGTTGTAGAAACACCAACTAGTTGTAGAGTTCAGACGTTCCTCCCAACGATAGACTACACTACTCATAAAATCTTTGCAATGGGTCACCCTCGAGTTGGGGCTATGGATCCACCAGGGAAAATATTCACTCACCAATTCCCACTAAGGAAATACAACACTCAACAAAACAAGAAATGCAAATGGCACCAATCCTAGCAGTAGTTCCACCCCATAACGTCTCATTCCCAACAACTTGTCCCACCCCAGGAAGTGTGCCCCTTCTATCCTCAACATCCCTTCAGCTGCCCCACTTCCTTTCCGAGGTTTCAACAAAAGGTCAGACATGAATTCTCTAAGTGCTATGGCACTTGGAGCACAAGGTTTCTCATAGCCCTGACAACCTTTCTCTTCAACCAATGTTGATAGGTATGACACCCTATTTATTCAACCAAAAGCTCATAGGTCTAACAACCTGCCTCTTCAAACCCAAATCAACAAGGATTTGTAGGGTCACACAAGATCCATTGCTCTACTCTCCAGCCATGGTACCTAATATATAATGAAATACCAGCATAAATGAATGATAAGAACGATGGAAATAATGATGGGAATTACACTAAATCCCTACTTTATATATGCATGTGCCCTTTATGACACTTGCCACAAAAGGAATAAAAATTTTCCCCCACTTGTAATCAATTCCCCTCCCTTGGGAACTTAGGATAACATAGTGTTATAAGACTTAGGTCTTTAGGAATAATATTATTTTATTCATTGGCTTAAGCCCCCTTGATTTAGCCCCTCTTCCTTAAGTCCTTAGCACCTTTTCTCTCTCGTGGAGTGTAACACACCCAACCCCTTAAATGGATTTTTAAGGGATGGGTTATCAAAATTTTGTCTTCCTTAATTAATCAAATCCTCCTTCTAGGGTCTCTATCACATTATTCTCATCTAGAGTTTTCCAACCACTGTCTCCATGCTCAAAACTAAGCTCTGGACTAGAATATATGCCCTTCCACTATTCTTTGGGTTCTTATTAGTCAATGGTTACGTGGCATCCACGTGGTCCTTCTCATACATTTCATCCCAAGTTCTCCAAATTCACGGAGCTCCCAGAGCTCCTAAATCTATGGTGGAGATCCATCCAACATTAGTTTGAAAATGGATCTTCCTCCACTTTAACGCTTACACCTAAGGGAAAGGTTTTCCATTCGACGTTTTGGCCCTTTTGGGAATATGTCGTCTAATTACCCAAGTCTCACAGAGTACCTATCTCCCGAAGCCTCGTGAGCTTTCCACATGGCTCTACCTTTCAGTTCTTTTGGTTTATCCTCAAAACTACACTCCAAACCTCTAGAGTCTTGAATTCCTGGACTTCTGAAGTCCCAAAATCGCTCCACCTAGTTCCTCCCTTTGGTCCTTTCGAATTACCTATGATGTTGCATCACAAACCCTTATATTCCAAGACTCCTGAAGGGTCCACCCTCACATAATGTGACGTAATATATGTGAAGGAAAATAAAGGTGGGTCTCACCTACTTCTCCCGCCAAATGGACCAAATGATAAGTGTCAGGTGGGATACGTGGCAAGGAAGAGATGACACGTGGCCCCTTCATTGGGTGACACATGTCGCGTGTTAATGGGCCTATAGGCTCTACAAAATTCATGAATCCAGGGGATAAGTGGCACATTTATTGTGGGTCCATGTTACCCTAGATGATATCACTATGCCACATCACTCTGAAACGATAGCCTTCCAAGCCCTTCAATATCACGGTTAAAGTGTGTCCACCTAACTCCTGGTTCAAGGGCCTCCATTAATTTCTAATTTCATTGTTTGGGGAATCTATGGTGTGACTTCCTCCTTACTCCAAACTTTGGTCAGTGTCGGGCTGACCACAACCTCGATCTAATGGTCAGGCTCTATCCATGTATACACATAGATCTACAGCTCTCAAGCACTTCAGGAATTCAACGTTTGGTATTTTTTCCATGCAAACTCCTCTTTTCTTATGGATTTGATCAGTAATGGGATAACCACAACGTAGATAAAATGACTAGGATATATCCATGTAGATCATAGATTTATGGCTCTCATGGCTTTGGCAATTCATCCTTCAAGATTTTTGCAGTGCAAACTCCTCATGACTCCCAGAGTTAGTTAGGGCTAGGATGACCACAACTTATATCTGATGGTCAAGCTTCGTCCACATGGATCCACACATCCACGACCAATGTTACTTCATGCTTCAGAGCTTATCAACACGCCCCACCTCTATTCCCCCAGAGTACCAAGTCTCTGAACTACGGGATCTAGCGCCACGTGTCATTGGTGGCAATGGCTAGGATTTACTCCTGCCTTTGAAGCTTCAAAAATCCTTACTCCAAAATAAGTTTATTCTTTTTTCCTCCAGAGTGTTGAGTCCATGGACCAAGGGATCTCCTGCCATGTGTCCACTGCCTATCAACGACTGAGATCAGATTCGTGACTCCGACATTCGATATTTCTGGTGTTATAAACACACTGTTCTCCTGAATAACCTGGGAACTACGGCTTGCAATACTTCACGATTGGTAAATTTGTAACATCCCAGAGATCCTTCCAAACTTTCCCTAGGGTTCCTGGGTCTTGGTCATATGGATCCTCCCAAATTTCTCATGGGATATACACCTAGCTCTTGGTCGGTAATTCACTAAGGTTGTGATCATGAACACTTGGTCACACAGATCAAAGTTCTGGAGGATGTGCCCCTTTGTCTACACTCTAAGAATGTTATACCTCTTGAGATTACTGGTACCTAAAATTAATTGAGGGGACGCTTCTTCTGTTTCTTTTGGATTTTAGAACTTGGAAAGTTATCCCTTCCTATGTAGCTTGTATATTGTAACACCCTGTTTCCCCCAATTTGTAAATATAACTATATGGGCCAAGAAACTATGGCAAACTTAAAAGTGTGAATATTTGATTTGATGGACCTTGTGTAGAAGGTCAATGAATGTAAATTCTATTATTTTAATAGAAAATGGTTACATGTTGCATGACTGCTGAAAGAGAGTATGCGCTAAAAAAGACCACGAAATGTTGTGAAAGGTGGTGGAGGGGACTAGGAATGGTTGTGTTAACCTCCACCGAACCAGTACCATGATAGAATTAATTTTCTCAGATCAGAACAACCCCCTAACCCAGGAATGAATTACAGTCGGGATGGTAGGTGGGAAGGCCTCCTCAAGATTTAATGAGGGGATGGGGCAGACTGCCCATACGTAAGGCTTCCAGACCTAAACACAGACTAGAAATTTGAGCCACACGCAATCTTGCAGAAAAAGGCAAGAAAGGGAGTGTGGTGGGCAGGGGGAGAGCTGCGAAGAAAAATGTAGATACGAGAGAGGAAAATCTCAGGTCCGAGGAAGAACTAAAAGGGGAACAGTGAGTTCTAATCACAAAAAATAGATATTGAACCAGGAGAAGAAGATTAACCTTCGTTCTTATCTATTTTCTGTATTGGGAGAAGGAGAGTGACCTTCATCCCTAACTTTCGTTGAGATGAAAGTAAGAGATTGAATCTCAAATCATCATGGCTTAATCTTGGGGGTGGCCAATGATAAATCCATTGGGAGTGACTAAGCCTATGGTTGGGTGAAAACAAGCACCCCTTTCAGCAGTCGCATCACACTTTATGGTTCTAATAAGTTTTTTCTTGCCTTATGTTATGAATTGTAAATAATGGATGCATGCGAGTATTTATATGTCTATAAAGGTTTATTTCTCTGTATTAAATGATTAATTATGAGTATTTTTTTGTTTCCTTGAGAAACTATAATTCTGCTTGAATTTCCATATGTCCTAGTTTAATCACTCGAAGGCATTTTCCCTAGGAATTTACATCGTCGTTTTGGAGTTGGAGCAAGCCTCTGGGCATATCTACCGATTGGGTAACCTCACAAGTTACCTTGCCTTGATTCAGATCTTAAATCTTTGTGAGTCGGGAAGGTGTTCCCTTCAGACTAGTAGTCTAGGAGACTCTGAACTTGCACTTATTTCCTTAAACAAAAACACGACTAAGAGAGGGTATCATAGCCCCATAGTTTTATGAAGATCCACATGACCTGGGTCTAGGAAATTTGGAGATTGAGGCTCCGAGATGTCAAGTTGTACGAAGGTCAATTTAAACCCTATAATTGATAATCATCATCGATCTATGAATGGATATAGAGTGTGGGGAATCATTACAGAGCACGAAGGTGAAAATAACGTATGTGATAGTTCGCGAACTGCATTTTTCCCTTGTCATTGATCTCGTTGGGCTGGAGGATCAACGATTCCGGTTAGACTAGAATCGAGCGAGCACTTTCCATATTGCGGAGGTCGAACTCCCAGATAAAGAACTCACATGTTGGGACCCTACAATTCTTTTGAACCATCAATCCTCGTTGACCTTCGATCTGAGTTTGAAGTGATCCATGAAATGCAAGGAGCGTGTGGGATGACGAAAACCTTCAAAGGGATCAAGATTAGAAGAGATAGCTCTTTGAGGAGTGCAGACGAAATCCAGGATACGGGCCCATATGAGGAGAAAAGGTCGAATCATTTGAGCACTCATAAAACCTTCTAAGTCAGAGTAAGTCAGAACCCTAGGAGGAGGAGAGACAGTTGTGGTTGGATCACATCACAGAGGCTCAACAGTCGTCTGATATAAACAAGGTGCATGAACCTTAGTACCTTTCACACACATGAGAAGAGGACTTACCAAAGTTCCAAAGTCCCAAAGTATTTTGGGATCATCCATCATCAAGAGGGACATGTGGCAACGAATCGTGGACTCTAGGGAAATCTGTTTGAGGGTTTTCGGTTAAAAGTTGAAATTCCTGAACCCTGAAGACCCAAAGTGAATCTGGACCACCCAATCCAAAGGGACACGTGGAAACAGATCATGGACTCTAGAGGAATCCGTTCAAGAGGAGGCAAGTTTGAGACTTGATATTTCTGAAGTCCGGAGAGTCAAAAGTCCGAAGTAAATCTCACCCATCCGATCAGCCGGAGTGAATCTGAATCATCATATTGCCTAAAGTAAATATCAAGCGTTGGATCACCCGAAGTGGATTTGGGCCAAGAGAGTTCAGTAGAGACATGTCATATATCTGTGAGCTCCAGGTAAATTCCTAAAGTAATTCATATTTGTTAGGTCTAGAGGGACACGTGGCGACAAATCGTAGACTTCATAGAAATCATCTCGAGAGTTTCAAATTGAGAGTTGAAACTCTCAAAGCCTGAAACACCAAAGAGCTGAAGCGTCGAAGGGTGGAAATATATCTGGACTGTCAGATCCAGAGGATAGGTGGCGTGAATCTATGGATTTTTGGAAAACACCCGAAGTAAACGTCGACCGTCGAATCCTTCGAGTTAGATCCAAACTGTCACATCTGGAGAACACATGGCATGAGTCTGTGGACTCTAAGTAAAGACCTAAAGTAATCCTTGATCGTCAGATCTAGTGGACACGCATCGATGGATCATAACCTTCTGATAAAAGTCATTGGGAAAAAGGGTGAAGTTTGAGATTTGAGATCTCAGAAGTCAGGAGACCCGAATGAGATCTCGATCGTTGATCGAGAAGAGGGCCACCAGATCGTTGATCTAGTTGAAAGGTCAAACACCCGAAGTAAAAGAAGGGACATTTATTTAGGAGGATGGGTGTCCATAGATTTCCAACTACGGAAGATTGATGTATGGAGGAAATCAGGGTTTGAGAATTGAGAAGCTTGAAGTCGAGAATCATCAAGAAGATTGCATTCATTGATTTAGGAGGGGCGGATATGGTCTATGGATTTGAAAAGGGAAGATATGAATCATCAGTTCCGACAATACCATCAATATCGAGAGATCGACGACCCTGTAGCATTGCAAGGATCAGAGATGCACGAACTTTAAAAAGTTGAGGGCGGGCGGCAATCCAAACCCTGGTTTTGGAGAAAGGACACGTGGAGGCTAGAGGAAGATTGCAGGCTGAAAAGTATTTTGGTTTCAAACCACCTTTTTTCGCGCCCGCAATTGTGTGAGGTCATCGCCCAAGGTCACATCTGAGGATAAGTCAAGAAAAATAGGCTAATGCCAACTTGAGCCTTCGTTGAAGTGCAAAGGGGAAGGTTGTGGGTATCGTAAGACCTGTACCAGGAGCCAGAAGGGTCTTTATTTGATTAGGAGGTGATAATATCAGGTCTCAAATCCTTATTTGACTTAGAGAATTAGAGAACCTTGACCGAAGAGTCAGGCTGAGTCCTGTACTTCCTAAATTAGGAATCGTAGAGGGAAAGGATTTGTTCTTGTAAGGAGGACAATTTATTTTTGTTTTTCTATTTTTTCCCCATCGTGGGTGTGTTACATGTAGGCTATGTGCACCTTCATGCTACCACTCTTGAGCTTAATGAGCTCCCTTATACAAGAGGCCCATAATAATTGGAAGTGTAAACATGCACACATGAAACTGTGCCCAAGGTCGATGCACACACCATTCAATTGCTCTAACTTGAGCCACTATAGGGCTCTAGAATTTGTGTGTACAAACCATGTATAAACCATATAGTTACTTACTTCCCTAAGTACACAATCAATCAAAAATAAAGGAACACAACATATCCATCAAGAACACATGCACATCCCTGAAACATTCATAGGATATCCAACATTATTTTATAGTTACAGCTCAATTACACATGGTATACGAATACTTATCTATTGCGGGTTGCATCCAACTAACTGACTGTGGGTGTTCACCTTTCAACCCAACCATAGGCTCATAGGCATTCACTCTTAGTACTCTGGCCACCCCCGTGCCAAGCCATGATATAACTAGGGAATTTATTCCAAATTCTCAGATATCCTTTCTATGTCACAGCCTCTGCGAGGTTTATTAGATGCTTCATCAGCATCAAGCTCATGACCTTCTGGTTAGGTTATATTCTCTATCATTTATCCACTGGAGAGGCTCGCGTGCCCTCCTCTTGCCCCAATCTGTCTGCATTCCTCTTCTCACCTTGCACACATCCCTCCTTGGGAAGGTTATCCTTTATGTCGTGTTCCTTCTGTCAGAAGGAAAATCAAGTCAACCTGGTGTTGGGATCTAAAGATGTCCTAAAAACAACCTTAGTATGATATTAATTTATCAACCAAGGATTCGTCTTTTATTTCAAGAATATCAGCAAAGTCTATGCAGATAGTTGTAGAGGTTAAAATCGTGTAAATAATTTAGTTAAAGAAAATTTGAGTTCATCAATAATTAAGTTCCTCACACATTCATTAAAAACTTTGAAACTGAGAACCCACTCAACATAATTGTAATATGATCACTAACACACTGTGAATCAAAGACACTAATTAATTTGTTGAATTCATCTAACTAGGGAAACAATAATTTAATCTGTAAAAACACTTAATGAATCAATCTATCAATGATTATTTAACCTGCTGGAAAAGAAACATCGAATGACTATAAAATTAAGAAGGAACAACAAATGTTAATTTAATCGAAAGGAATAACAAATGCAAATTTAATAAAAAGGAACAAAGTGTTGAACAACTGAGAGGGGGGGAGGTGAATCAATTGTTACTGTGCTTAAACAATTATTCCCATTTTCAACTCATTACAGAACACTCAATGATGATCACAATAATGCAGGGAAGTAAGCAATAGAATATTCAACATCAATCACATAGATGAAATATACAGAGACAGATATTCCTGAGGAAACCCATAAAGGGAGAAAACCTCTTCTTCTTGATATGATAAGTAATATTTATTTTTTGTACATTATCATTCTTATGAGAACCAACTCCTTTTGAGGCTACCACCTCTAATTTACAAGAAGAAACTCGCTGAGAGAACCAACTCCCTTTGTGTTCCAGCGCCAACTGGATGGAAGCACCAACTTCCAGACACATAGGCACCAACCTGTACAAGTTGCAACTTCTTGAGAGAACTAACTCTCTGGATTCTCTAGAACCCACTAGAAGGAAGAACCAACTCCCTGAGTGTTCCAACACCAACTAGATGGAAACATCAACTTCCAGTTACACAGGAACCAACTTGTATAACAGAGAACAATAGTTCTCCCTAGCACCACCCTACCATCCTAGTTTTTATGGCTGCTACCAGATGGAAGCTACAACTCCCTGTGTTCAAGCACCCACTTGAAACTATGAGGAAAATAGTCCTCCCTAGCACCACTCTACCACCCTGAAATATAAATCTTTGTGACTGAAATTTATTACAGTGATACAGTATTTATCAATGACTTACTAGTCTCATCACTGTTCTTCTAAACTTCTCTGCTCTGCCTGCATCAGTGTCTTCCTACTCGCATCTTCTTGAGATTTTTGTTCTTGTTCTCTGTCTTTGCATGCGCACCTCAGATTTCTCTTCCTCTCTCAGATATGCATTTATCTTCTATGTCTTTCTTTTGTGTTTTATTCTCTATGGACCATTTCCATTCTCTATGCTATGCCTCTTCTGTGCACTTCAGCTCCTGCGCATAGCCTAATTCTACCTGCATGAATAACTATCAAAAGAAGAAACATTCTCTTCTTTGTTCTACATATATTTATCATGCCAACTCCTCTACCAGATCATACACATAGCTCTTCATCCTCTCTGGCGATTATACTGAGTCTGTTTTTCATCAGTGGTCGTTATCCTGAGATTCGTTGGCTTCTCTAGCAGTTACAGTCTTCGACACTTTTCCATATGTCAATTGTCTCTATGATGAGTCTTCATTCCACTGGCGGTTACCTCAATAATCTTCAGCTCCTTTGGCGATCACCCTAAATCTCTTTGAATTCTCTGGCAGATACAATCACTCCATTCTGGCAATTACAAAGAGAACCTCCACACACTCATCCCTTTGGCGCATTTTCCTTTCCTGAGAAAACTTCAGAGTGGGAGCTAGATTTTTTGGCGAAGCCCCTTCCTTTCATGTGACCACGAGCTATGATCAGACACCTATCCAAAAGGCACTTCATGACTTCACGTTTCATATTTTCTGTTGCAAGTCACCTTGATTCTCCCAACTCCTTAAATCCCTAGGTGGAGCCTAGCGACATGCTAGCTCCTCCATTAAAATTTGTTGATGTGACCATGGTTGTGACAAAACGCCTATTCAAAGGGCGCTTCCCGATCTTGGTATAGTGAGTGATATATCTGTTTCTAGATATGAGCTTGGGCGATGATCTCATGCAACCACGTGAATGCAGGCGCGTCCAAAGGCAGTTTGAATCCAACGCACTTTTTTCCCCGCAATCCACCACATATATCCATGTGTTCTTTCTCCAAAACCGTGGTTTCGATTGTGGCCCACCTTCAACATTTTAAATTTCATGTACCTTCAATCCCCGCAATGCGATGGGACTGTCGATTTCACGATCTTGACAGTTCTCCTAAACTGATGGTTCAGATCTGTCCACTCAATTCTACGAATTAGATCTACCCTTCCTAAATAAATGACTGAGATTTACTTCGTGATCCAGGCTCCAAGAGTTTCAAATCTTAGACCTCACTTTTCCCATACACCAAACTTCCAGATTTGGCAATCCATTGACGCGTGTCCCTCTCGAATCAACGGTCCTCATTCACTTCGGGAATTTGACCTTTCAACTAGATCAACAGTTCTGCAGTCCCTTTCTCGATCAACGGTTTATTTCACAGAAATAAATCAATGATCATATTTGATCCTTACACTCATCCTTTCATTGTTCAATCCGACGGCTAGGACTTAATCAAACATTGATATGGACGATTGTCGGAACTTCGCCCATCGAAACTTCGGGATTTCAAATATTAAAACTTACATTATCCTTCCACTGTACTATGATCAACGATTGAGAATACACCCGAAGTGATCTTTCAAATCGGATGAATCATGTCCTTAGTGACGTGTTCTTCCACATGTCCTTGCTGAGGTGGTTTTTTGACATGGGTGAGATGTGTAGGTAGAGTAGTGGAGTGTGGAGGTATAGCGCGGTAGTGGAGTGTGATGTCAGAGCACGGAGGTGGTATGTATGAGTGGTTTGGTGGTTTACTCCCAGGGGGGTTAGGTGGTAAGTGGTAATGAGTGAGGGGGGTCTGAGTTAACAGGAAGGTGACACATATGAGGGTCCCACATGGAAAATACCACCAACTCGGACCCCCCCGGTTAAAGACATAAAGGTCGGGGATTCTGATATGCCTTGTCGACCATAGATCTTAGAGATTGATTATTAATCGTTGAGATTAGCGTGCCCTTCTTCTAACTTATCATGTCCTTCCACTTTAGAATGATCTGACAATTGAAATTTACTTCGGATAATACGACGGTCAAGGATTTATTTCATCTCTCCAAACTTCAGGGATTTCAAATATCAAACTGATGCTCTATATCAGATGGCCCAGATCCACTTCGGATGATCTGACACTTGAGATCTTCTTCGGACGATCTAACGACTGCAATATTCTTCGGATGATTTGATGGTCGACAATTTATTTCGGCTCTTTGGATCTCCAGGCTTCAGGTATTTTAAATCTCAAACTGAAACTCTCATAGTGATTTCTTTGGAGCGTAACCTCCTCACATATTTAGACCCAAAACTTATGTCATTCGTTGATCATCTTCTTAGATCGATGGCTCGATCTATCCACGATTTTTCTTTTCTAGATTATCACGTCCTTCCACTTAGAATGATCCAAACAGTTGTCGGGTTTTCAAGTATTTGAATTATCAACCCTTTTTATCCCCTTATCCTATCCTTCACTTGATTTGATCGGACGACTGTTGGTCATATGGATCGTTGATCCAACGACCACTGTCTCTCTCTCTCTCCTGAGCTTTTGATCTCTCTTACTTAGAAGTTTTTCTAAGTGTTCAAGGGTCTAGACCTTTGTTCCTCCTGTGAGTCTTGATGACTTTGGGTCTCTTCTGCGTTTCTAAAAAATGATATCTCTCCTGAGATTTGGAAATGAAGTTAACCTCAGCCCTAGCGCACTCTTGCTCTCTGCGTGCAACTCTGTGCTATTCCTCATGAGCTTAATTCCTTCTGCAAACTCACAGATTCTAAGGAATCTTGTTCACACTCCTTGTTGCCTTCCAGATAACCTCTAACTATCTGGAGACTCCAACTCTCTACCCTGTGCTCGTCCTCCTGATCTTGTAGACAACAATTTATCATGGTCTATTCATTCCCAATGCTATCATTGTTGCTTTCCTATTTGTTGTCATTGTTGCTAATATGCCATTGTTGTTGTTGTTGTTGCCATCAATGACAAACACACTCTGTCTGTGAACATGCCAACACAACGTATGAGAAAATGAGAGGAACTCTTCAAGAAATAAACTAACAACAATGGGAAATGGAAAAACAATCAATGACCTTCAAATGAAACACTTATCCTCAATAATTGAATAGAATAACCAATTATAAAAGAATCAATACACTCATGAATTTATCTTAACTGTTGCAAGGAAATTCAAAGAACAAAATTGAAATGGAATTGATCTGATTATAGATGAAACAACAACTCCTTTCGACTCAGCCCATGATCTTCAGAAGGTATTGCTACTAAAAAGTCAATAGGAAAAGATGATTAAAATGCTCAAGGATTTCATTAATTCCATAAATGGTAAATCATTTACAATGGACTGCTTGTACAGAGTAATTCAAAGATATGAATACTTGGATATATTTCTTGGGTATGTCTCTATGGTTCATTACCCTCTATATACTACAATGACATGGGTAAATTAAGTTATCCTGGGGATCGAGAAATCCTCAGGACTACTTTTACTATTTATAAAGATTACAAAATAGAGAGTCAATCTTCCTCAAAACTGCTTTGCGCCTGATTTCTTCGATCTCCAATAGTATATGCATATTCATAATCTTCTTAGATATCTTGAGTTTAACAATAATTATCCATTTCTACAATAAAATCAAACAATTCAAACTGAAATTCAGAAATGATCTAATATCACTTAATAACACTTCTAGAAGTCTTTTTCATCATTTCCTTTCCTAATTATTTCTAATTAATATAAAAGTCAATCAAAAATATATCATAAACCTTGGTAATAAGGAGGATATTTGTACTTTTTTATCAACTCAACATACCCCCTAACTTACCTTTTTGCATGTCCTCATGCAAGAAAAGAGTTTACATGTAAAACAATGATGCTGAAGGGAGGAAAGGTATTTTCTCCAAGTATCTTGAACCCATTCTTACCTCTAAGCTCTTCAAAAGCATCATCATCTTCCTTCTTATGAATTTCATAAATACTTTGATAACCCTCTGGAGGATACCAAATGATGGGAGGACTGTACCTACATCCAATCCAGGTAGGCCCTTAATTTTGGATCATTCTGGCATACCTGTCTAACCTGAAGGTGGTTGCATGAACATTTCTGAAACCAAAGGGTTCTATGTTCTTGACTGCATTTGAGGATACATCCCATCTTAGTTTAGCAGCATAAATGTATTCTTCTTTAAGCTCTCTAAAATACTGTAGACCTAAATTTATAACATGTCGGTGGATGGGAGCTAAAGATTCTACAAACTTCTCCCTCTTCATGAATGTTTTGTGTTGCATAATGGTTTTAAGGACTTTAGGAGGTTCCCCTCTGATCCATAGGTCTAGCCCAGTCTCCCTTTTCATGAAAACTTTGTGTGATTTAGCCCACCTACTTTGGTTTTTGGAAAAGGACAAGAATGCTTGAAATTGTATGTCCCCAGTGAAAGGACTCGGGTTCTCTTTTTTGTTCTCACCTAGGATGAAGATTGAAGTTGTGAAGGTATAGTTCACACATAAAGTATTGTACCCCCTCCTCTTGTTCTCTAAAACATGCAACAAAATCAGAAACAGTGGTGAACTCAAAAGGTTTTCCTACTCTAATAGCTTTTATCCTTAGCAACAAATAACTCTCTAATAAAAATAAGGTGTAATTAGTAGCAGGATCCATGCAAGCTACTATATCAAAAAAAACAGAGCAAATTTATTTGATTTTCTCCAAAGATCCATCTAAATGGCCCTGTACTTTCTTCACCTTTCCTTGAGATATGTTGATCTCAACAAAGGTCTCATTCTCTTTTGTTGACGTGGATTTAAGTTGTTTGAAAACTCTCTGATGTTCAACCATTGTTACCATTTTAGTTTTTCATTGAGTCAGGGTTTGTTGGGATTGCACCGGTTCTACTTCCAACCTGCTATTGATGGCATCCTATTGAGGGGACTGAGATTCTTCTTCAGTCTGAAAAACTATCTCTATTGTTGTTGGAGCATCTATCTGGGTTCCTATTTCAATTGTTTCCAAAGGAGCAGGAATATATGTAGGAAACACTCCTTCAATTTGAACAATTGTTTCTTCTGTGGCTGGAACCTCAGTCTGAGTTTCTATTTCAGTTGTTTCCAAAGGAGCATGCAATTATGTTTGTGTTCCAACAAAATTGGTGTGGAATGTTCTTCTGGGAAGTGGATTTCTTCCCTATACTCTAGGCCTCTTGGATTTCTTCTTCTCATGGGCCTTATCAGCATGTTCCAACTGTTTCCTTAGTTGTCTAATTATTTCTTTTAATCGACCAAATTTTTGTTTCAACACTTTTATCCTTTTAATCTTTTTCCTTAATATCTTGTTTTAGTGTTTTAATTTTCTAATTTTATTTTTTCCTTTTCCTGTTGTTTTCTTCTCTCTATGGGGAATTTTGAGGTCTTCCCCACCTTGATCAGCTGGTGACTTCTCTCATGTTTCTTATGGCTTCTTTGTTTGTTCTAAGGGACTATTTACCTCAATGTGAGGTTCTGGTTGTTTTGTTTCTTCAAGAGAAGGCATCTCCATATCAGGAATATCCAAGACAGAGTTTGAATGGGAGGAAGTTGGTGCTTGAGGTTCTCTAGACTTGTCCATGTCTTCAACAATTGATGTCCCTAAATTTCCCAGTACTTGATCCATCTCTACTTCATAACTTCTGAAGAACTATTCTGTAAGGTTTTAAAGTGATGGCATCTCTGTCTGTGCATCTTCTTGAGTGTTTTCCTATGAGGTTTTTTCTATTTTCATATTTTCCTGAATGTTTCCAGGTTGAACTATCTTTTTACCCCTTTCTCTTTTCACAGTAGAGGTTTCAGGAACAACAATTGTTCTTTTTCTCTTGTTCTTTGATGTTTCTTCCTGTATGGTCTGAGTTTCTACCAGATGGATGGGGTCTGCTTCTATTTTAGTCTAGGGTACTGTAAATTCCATTTGGGCATTGTCTCCTCCTACTTGGACTGCCTCAATTCCCTGTGGGGGAATTTCATGGTGCATTTTGGGTTGTTCAATTTGTAGGGGCTCAATTAAATCTCCCCAAGTGATTTTTGTTTGGCTCAAGGCCCTATTTACTATTAGTTTTACTAGTCCATGGTGAGTAATTATATTGACAGGGTCTCTGGCCTTATGGGTCCTTGCAGTAGCTTCATGCAACATGGCATTTAGAAAAAATGGCAAATTTATTACCAAACTCTATTTTAGTGCTACAAATAGTTTGAGGTGGCGCAGTCTCACAACATCGTACCTCCCATCACATGTGATATACCTTTGTATTACTCTTTCTATCTCCCTCCATGGCTTGCTGAGAGTAGTGGGATTGAGTCCTTTCCCTTTTTTATCGAGTTCTTCTCTTGGTTCTACCAAGGAATTCACAACCTCCTTGAGTGTTTTATACTTCCCGGTCCACTATGTATTTTCGTTGGGGAGGCTTGTTACCTCCGCTATAATTTCCTCAGTGATCAAAATTTGTATATCTCGGATCATAGAGACACCTCTCTGCAAGTTCTAGAAAAATGCTACCGTGATGTTTATGTCATATCCCTGCAATCTATTGAAATATTGTTTCCACCTTAGACGATGTAAAATTTCCCTTGCCTGGTCAGTTACCTGCAACAATGTGGGCTCTCGGTGTACACTTCGGCTGTCATTGTCTTTTGTAAACAAATGAGGATAGCTATTGTTCCCGACTGCAACTTAGTTAGACCAGTTTTTGAGAAAATATTACCAGAAATGGTAAATATCACAGAATAACAAATGTATATAAAATGTGATTTTTCCCATTTATTGCAATCATTATTATCTATCGATAAATGTGCAGAATATTTGCCCCCTGATAAATGAAAAGGTCGACCTCTACCGTCGATATGTGCGAGTGTAATGATGGCAGGTAGTTTAAGTGAAGGATAATTACTATCTCATCGCCGCTGCTAGGATAACAATCATTAATAACCTTCAAAATCACATTAATGGTAATCATGTGTTGGAAGATTGGTTGTTGTCATTGATGTCAACACTAGTCATGGGTTTTCGACCGCAAGATTGATGAAGGTATTTGGACATGAAGGAAAATGCACATGCAGATACAACACCCATGGATGGATAGTATACATCATGTTGTTTCTGGTGGTATGTGGCACGTCATGTGGATCCTCATGGTTGAGGAGAAATGATTTTTTGAAGATGAAAAAGTGAATTGAAGAAGGAAGTACATGTAGGCCCTGAAGATAATTAAAGAAAAGAATTAAAAAATAAGAAAGTGTCAGGTCATCCCTAATGTTAAAAGGAAGTGACATAAATGGTATAAATAAACATCATTATACATTCATTTGATACAAGTCGAATTTCAGAGGAAATAATAAGTAAAAGAAGGCCAAATTTCAAGGGAGGATGAAGTCTTTTGGTGATGTGTTCTAAGGTATGCTATTTTCAGGTCATCTTACCATTTTTTCTATAAAAAAAATTCTGGAACGATTCAGATGGTGAAATCTCTATGGTATTGAGAAGACATATCAAGGTACATCTGGTAAAAATTTCAACTCTTGATTCTCTATAATTATGGAGATACACTCTGTGGAAGATAGGGTTTGTGACCAGTCCTAAAGTTAGTCAATAAATAGGTGTTCCGGGTAAAACAGTCATAACTTCTTCATACAGAATCCAAATGAAGTGGGACCACTTCCATTGGAAAGAGTACGGACTATAGTTTATTCTTTGATATTTTCAAAATAGGAGGTTAAATATTGAGCACGGGGCATGTTGTACAAGTTGGGTCTTCTGAATAGACCAGAATTGAATAAAGTCTACCATTCTTTCTATAACCTCTTTTTGGAGAGGATTCAAGGAGTAAAAATTAGAGGAGTTTCAGAGAATACATTGAGTAATATTATCTACAGGATCAGAGTACTCCAAGAATTGAATAATTGCAGAAATTGAAGAAGTCTCAGGAAGCATTATCAGGTTCTATGTGATGATTGGTTGATGGTGATGATTTAATATAAAGTTTTATTATTTCTCATATATTCTTTTGTGGAAGGAAGGGGCAAGGATGGAGAGTTCAAATCTCTCTTGATATTAGAGGATTGTATCTTCCTCTTGGAGGTTTATCCCTCCCTCTAAATTTGGAAGCTATAGCTACCTTTGGAAGTCATTACTTCCCTTGAACAAAAACTATTGATTATTTCTGATATATTGTGCATGGTGTATTGTGGTGTATTGGTGTAACTCTTATACTATTGTTCATTGCTCATTGGATATAATTGAATGGTTTAAGTATAAGTTGAAAAAGGTTTTTAAATTGTACTTGATACTGATTCACCCCTCTCAGTATCAACAATTGGTATCAGAGCGGGTTACCTTCAGTATAGTTTAACCACTGGAAGGAAGATCCTAAGAAGAAATGGAAGACAAAATTCCAAATAGGATTCCACCATTTGATGGAAGCAATTTTGAATACTGGATTAATAGAATGGAAACTTACTAGAAAGCTCTTGGGGAAGATGTTTGGTTCTCATTTGCTTCAGGATACATGGCTTTGAAGAAACCAAAGACTCCAGCTCAGAAGGAAGCAAAAAGGAACAACAAATTAGCAATAGATACCATCCTGGATGGATTGACAAATTCCGTGAAATCCAAGGTGGGATCATGTACATCATCAAAAGAGCTTTGGGACAAGCTAAAAGACCTTTATGTAAGGGAAGACGCAGAAGAAGAAGAAGAAGAAGTTGAAGCAAATTACAACATCTCAGATTTCAAAGAAGAAAATAGAGGTCAATACTTTTTCTTTAATTGTGAAGGAGCAGGTCATGTTGAATTTGAATGTCCTCATCCAAGGATTGAAAGAAATTACATTGAAGAAGAAAATTCCAATGAAGAAGAAGAAAATCATGAAGAAAAAATTATTTAACAAGAAGATGAGAATCTTAAAAATTTGAATCATGTTGAGATTGAAAATAGCAAGCTCAAAGACATGCAAAGAAAACTAAGAAGTGAATTGGTTAGTTGTGAAAATATAGTTGTAATCTTGAAGAAACAATTAGAAGACTTTAAGAAACTAAGAGAAGAAACCATTTCCTTGAAAACTCTACTCGAAGAAGAAAGAAGAATAGGAGAAGGAATGTCCAAATGAAGAAGAAAGAAGAAGATTGTGAAAAACTTGAACAAGAAGTTGTCTCATTGAGGAAGAGATTAATAAACTCTCAAGTGCCAAAGACTTAACACATCTTGGATGCATGGGTGAAACTTCATACAAAGAAGATGCAAATACCAACAAGAAGGTTGAAGAAAGAGCTACACAGACAGTTAATGAAAAGTGGACCAGGATACTAGAAAGAAGGAATGATTACAAAAGAGATGAATATCCAAGAAGACCTCCTACCTTCAGGAATAAAAGAAGCTTCAATCAGTAAGAAGGAAACTACAGAAGAGTATATCATGAACCCAAATGGACTACATCACAAAGAAGGTCACTTACTCCTAGGTATCAAAATTTCTTTCTTGGTCATTGTTATACTTGCAAAAATTTTGGACATAAGGCAATTAATTGCAGAATCAATGAAAGGAACAAATATGCAAGAAACATGAATG
>SNQJ01S0011622.1:335489-371927 GCA_010110895.2 Picea sitchensis
CAGTCCGGAGTCCAAGGGGGTTCTACCGATGCCTCTGCATCCTCAAGGTCAAAAACCCTGCACACTCAATAAAACTGAGTCAATAGCACCCGTCTACATCAAATAGTAACACATCATGTCATCTGTCAATCACATCATAATCAGATATAAAATGTCTAACATAAAAAGGGTCCAGATCACTTGCGAGCAAGTGTCCTCAAATAATAAGTGTTCTCAGTGCACCAGAGCGGGATGTTACATTTAATAGGAGAATGATCAGTATACAAAATAACTGGATAGCCTATTATATAGTGGAAAAATTTATTAATAGCATGTATAACAACTAAAAATTATTTTTTTGTTGTTGTGTAATTTAATTCAACAGGAGTAATATTTTTTCTAATAAAATAAATAGCATAAGATTTATTATCTTCTTCTTGTCCAAGGACAACGCCTATGGTGATATCTAATGCATCTGTAGACATGTGGAATGGTAATTTCCATTTTGGTCCTCTCAACACTGGTGCTTTTGAAACCATCCTTTTGAGTTCTGCAAATGCAACATCACACTTATCAGACCACTGAAATTCCACATTACCAGTTAAAGCATGTAAAGGTGTAGCTATTCTTGAAAACATTTCTATGAATATGCGATAATATCTTGCACAACCAAGGAAACTACATACCTCATTTTGTGTGCGAGGTGTAGGTAGATTAAGGATTACCTCTATTTGTGTTGGGTCTACCTTGATTCCATCTGCAGAGACATAGTGTCCTAGTACCACCCCTTCAGTCATCATCATATGACATTTGTCATGACTCAAACATAGCCTGGTAGCAATGCATTGTTCCAATACCTTCTCCAGATTACTTAGATCTTGATCAAGGTCAGATCCATAAGGGATGAAATCATCCATGTAAACTTCAAGTCCTTCATTAATCAAATCAGAAAATATGCTTAAAATAGATCTCTGGATTGTAGCTAGAGAATTACATAACCCAAAGGGAAATACTCTATATGCGAAGGTACCCCAGGGGCATGTAAATGTAGTTTTATCCTAGTCTTCTGGAGCAATCTGAATCTGATTATAACTGCTAAATCCATCTAGGAAGGAAAAAACAATTGATTCCATGTTAAAGTATCAAGGACCTGATCAATAAAAGGTAGGGGAAAATGGTCCTTCTAGGTAGCTTTATTGATTTCTCAGTAGTCTACACCGATCCTCCATTTCCCATTCTTCTTGGGGATGATTACCAGTGGAGAGACCCACCAACTGTCTAAAATAGGATATATGAAATCTACATCCAACATTTTTTGTAACTCTTCTTTAATGACATCCCTGAGATGAGGATTCAATCTTCATCGGGGATGTTGGATGGGTCGGGCATCTTTCTCAATATAGATATGATGTGTACAAAGTTGGGGATCAATTCCCTTGATGTCAGGATACTCCCAAGCAAAATCCTGTTGATATCTAGAAAGGATCTGAATCAATTTTTCATTGTTGCTACTTATTCCAATTAGCATTAATATTCATAAGCATCCCTGGTGCAATTTCAACTGATATGTTGTTATGGACAGGAGTAATGGGAATCTATTGCTCCATCAATTCTTCTAGAGGATCTCCCTGTGCTTCATTATCTAAAATAACTTTTAGCATTTGGCATGTTGAGTTTCCTATAATGGTTGGGTTGTTAATGAAGCTACTGATCACATCATCTTCTAGTTGGTTTTTGAGCCCGAGAGCTTCTTCCAGTGTGAGAGGAGATCATAGGTTTTTTTCTGGATATCTAGGTGGTGGAAATTGTTGATGTATGATAGGAAGACATGGTTTAGCTGGAGGATATATGATGAGGTTCTTTGTATCACTTCCTTTAGAGATTGTCATGTTGCATGTGCGACATCCTATGTATGCATTTTTTGTTGCGAGCCATGGTCTTCCTAATACCAATGGGTGTCCATCGAGTCTACTTCTTGGGTTGATAACTATGAAATCAACTAGGTATTCCCAAGATCCGACCAAAATTTCTATATATTGTAATGTGCCGACTGGTTTAACCACCAATCTATCATCCAATTCTAACATAATTGAAGTAGGTTCAAAGGAGGTGATACCCAGGACGTTACAAGTTTTGATGGTCAGAATATTGATGGTTGCCCCTAAATCCACTAGCGTATTTGGAAAAAAAATAACCCTGTATCTAAACTGCTACCATGGAATTCCCTGGGTCTGTATACTTGACTATCTCTTGCTTACCTATAATAATATCGGACAAATCTCCTACCACGTGAATAGTTGATGGATTTTTATTTTTCCTGACATGCTTCTTCCCACATAATTCTTTAATTGTTTTTACATAAATTAGGATGTCTTGCAGAACCTGTGGGAGTGGGATCTTAACATATATATTACTTGACGATATTGAAGTTAGGATATACAATTGGTTTTTCTATCATTATCCTCTCAGGAAACAGGGGAGGAGGAATTACATCCTCATCAGGACTCTGTTGCTCGACTTTGTTTTCCCCCTGTTCTGCTTCTTCTGTTATGACTACAGTTGAGGGTCTAATTTTCAGTTCTATATTATTCTCATTCTCTTTCTCTTAGTGAATGTTACTTTCTTCAGGAGAAATTATGCACCCTGAACTCAACCAGAGTTCGTTTCACCCTACAAAGTTGATTTCCCCCTCCAAATTCTCAACAATTTGCACAAGTTGTGTTGGTCTATTATTAGGATTTGGGTTGGGTTGAGATGGTAATTGAGGGCACATTTGAGGTTGAGGGTTTTAGGGTAATTGAAGTGGAGGTTTTAAAGTGGGATGAGCTTGAGGATCCATCACCATGGGTTGATTGGTCATTCCCATGGGGAGTTTCCATTTTTTATTCCAATTGGGGGCTTAGGTGATTGTGTTAGTCCACTGTGAAGGATAGGGGTTGTTATTTGAATTCTGTAAGGATGGGGTAGGGTATTGCAAGTTAAGCTAGGTGGGATTTGCAGCTGGTTGATTTGGCCAGGTGGGATTTGCAGCTGGTTGATTTGGCCAGGGTGCAATAGGATATTGTTGGGACTGCCAGGTAGGGTTAGCAAATGGTTGGCCCTGCCATGAGTTTCTAGAATTATGCTGCTGATTATTCTGCCCAGAAAATAAAGAAGAGGGATCTTGAAGCATACCTAGGGGACGAGCCTAACATTGGCAATGTTGAGCCATCAAATATACCAGTTTTGTTTCCTCTTCTTCTTCTTTAAAGACAACTTTTAGTCGTGGGAGTGATGGAAATTGTTCTGTCACATGGTCTTTGGAACAAATGGTGCAAATCTGAACTACATCCAAGGGACATTCCCTCGGACCATGTTTCATTCTGCATCAGTGGAAAAATATGGCCAACGACTATTCTGCTTCTGCTTGTTTCTGTTTATCCCGCAGAACATCTAATTATGTAGTCAGAGTACTCAAAGTGTCAGTTTTAAAATTTTCTAAAAGATTACCAACAACTTCTCAGGTGACACTCCCGCTAGTAATGTTACTACTTCTGGTGATGGGGGCTTGTATTCCCGATCTGGTTCATGTACTTCCTCATGAACACCTAATGAAAAATTGGACAATATTATCATAAGTTTCTTGATAAATATCACCTTTTCCCATTAAAATCAATTTTTCTACCCATTCATCCTTCATACCTTTTATTAGAGTGGCTTTAAGTACCTCACCTGGTAGTGTAACGTAAGGTGATCTCTGCAAGTTATATTGAAACCTTTCAATATATTCTCCTAATGTTTCATTTTATTTTGCAGTCATTTTAAAGATTTCATCTTTTAGATCGATTCTATAGTAATCTTGATATTTCATAAGGATTGTTTCATTTCGTCCCATGAATTTATGGTTCCTCTTCCTAGTCCCATAAACCATCGCAAAGCTTCTCTTTTCAAGGTGAAAGTAAATAGTTTCAGTTTATGGGGTTCAAAGGTGTAGTCATAGCCTCTACACAGGGCATCACACTCAAATAAGAATGCATCAAGGTCTTCTGATATCAATCCATGAAAGGTTGGAATATTTTGTAGTGGGATGTCTTTCATTGGGGAATTAGCAACTGGATCAACTATAGGATATTCCAAAGTGGAATTCTGGGTCTGTGGTTGATTTGGTTGTGCCATTTTCTCGAAAATATGCCAATAACCTTCAGGGATTTCTTGGTCCGGGTGTTCTATTCGAGGTGGTTGATTATTTGGTCCCTTCAGAGATTTAATCGCACTGCTTATATCTAGGATTTAAGGTGTTCCTTCTCTTATCAGAATCACAGGAGATCCAGGCTCATGTGGTTGTGGGTTTGCCTCAACAAATCCACTGGTCCCCCCTTCTCCTTCTTTCAAATTACATGAATTTCCCTCGTCTAAAGGACTAAGAGGTGGGGTATGTGTATTTTTGAAGCTTTGCTCAGTCCCTTCAGTTCCTCTATGAACCTCAACATGATTTGAAGTTGGTGAATTTTCTGCTTGAGGGATTCGAGTGGATCCTTTTCGAGGTCCAACCAAAGCTTGAGATTCATCTTTTTGGATAATTTTTTCTATGTAAGTGCTCCTTCCAGTGGGCACCGAGCCCTGGGATTTTGTAGTATTTGGTGGGGGTTTTTTTTTTTCAGGTTCTTTCTTCTTAGTCATACACACAAACACAAATTCTATGCACCTATATAACCTCTACTCGTTAGTTGAAGGTAGGTGTTGGCACAAGCATTTTATTTGTTTCCTACATAGCTTCTTACCTTCCATTTTCAATACCTCATCCTCCAAAGATGCAACCTATACTATCTTTGACATTCTCCCTGACAACAGAACCAAAATGTTGGGCTCTAAAGATGTCCTAAAAATAACCTTATTTTGACATTAATTTATCAACCGAGGATTCGTCTTTTATTTCAAGAATATCAGCAAAGTCTATGAAGATAGTTGTAGAGGTTAAAATCGTGTAAATAATTTAGTTAAAGAAAATATGATTTCATCACTAATCAAGTTCCTCACACTTTCATTAAAAACTTTGAAACTGAGAACTCACTCAACAAAATTGTAATATGATCACTAACACACTGTGAATCAAAGACACTAATTAATTTGCTAAATTCATCTAACTAGGAAAACAATAATTTAATCTGTGAAAACACTTAATGAATCAATCTATCAATGATTATATAACCTATTAGAAAAGAAACAACGAATGACTATAAAATTAATAAGGAACAACAAATGTGAATTTAAGCGAAAGGAGCAGCAAATGCAAATTTAATAAAAGGAACAACATATGTGAAAATGAGAGGAACTCTTCAAGCAATAAACTAACATCAATGGAAAATGGAATAGCAATCAATGACCTTCAAATGAAACATCTATCCTTTGTAATTGAATAGCATAACCAATTTTTAAAAGAATCAATACACTCATGAATTTATCTTAACTGTTGCAAGGAAATTCAAAGCAGAAAAGTGAAATGGAATTGATACGATTAAATATGAAACAATAACTCCTTCCGAATGGGCCCACGGTCTTCGGAAGGTACTGCTGCTAAAAACTCAATACACAAAGATGATTAAAATGCTCAAGGCTTTCATTAATTCCATAACTAGTAAATCATTTACAATGGACTGCTTGTACAGAGTAATTCAAAGATCTGAATACTTGGATAGATTTCTTGGGTATGTCTCTATGGTTCATTACCCTCTATATATTACAATGACATGGGTAAATTAAACTATCCTGAGGATCGAGAGATCCTCAGGATTGCTTTTACTATTTATAAAGATTACAAAATAGAGATTCAATCTTCCTCAAAACTACTTTGCGACTGATTTCGTCGATCTCCAATAGTCTATGTATCTTCATAATCTTCTTAGCTATTTTGAGTTTAACAATAATTGTCCATTTTTGCAATAAAATCAAACAATTCAAACTGAAATTCATAAATTATCTAATATCACTTAATAACATTTCTAGAAGACTTTTTAATCATTTCCTTTCCTAATTATTTATAATTAATAGAAAACTCAATCAAGAATATATCATAAACCATGGTAATAAGGAGGATATTTGTACCTTTTTCTCAACTCAACACCTGGGTCTGCCAGATTCTGTGGTACATCGGGATGACATTCTTCAGCCAAACCATGCTTCCATTCATGGGGGTGGTTGATGGTTCAACCACCAGTCCTTTCTTCATTAACTGATTCCTCCTTGGGAAATGAAGGAGGTTTATTATCCTCCCAACAAAGGGAAATTTGGGGCCATTTGACATAATGCACCATCTCCATAGTTTTTTCCATTCTTTCCTCTAGTGATATCATGGTCAGTACTTCAACACTTCACCCTCATAGTTAGTCATTGCAAGTTTAAACCATAATATATTTACATTTTTCCCATGTCACAACAAGGTAATCATGATTATTGATTAATTACAAGCCGAGGAAAAAAGGGGTGTTACAATCCCCTCCCCCTTAAAGGAACATTGTCCTCAGTGTTCTTTCTCATTAAGACCTGTCATGCCTTTTCTCATTCAACCACTTCATAATATTGATCCTCTTCCTTGGTGAGGTCCTTTCCAGACTATTGTCCTTCATTACATGCCTTCAAAATTATGGGACAACAAGAATATTAATCATAAGTTTCATGCGGAAAAAAAAATTGTTGTAAAAAATTCAAGAGGAATATGTCATAATATAGAACAATAATCATTTGCTCAGTTCATGGATTTTCATCCACATGGATGTATTTTTCTCTTGGCTTACTATTTTTCCTTGACATACCCATTGTCTGCATGATCACAATCAATAGTTTACAAGGATGATCAAAGTATCCTCTTCCTTGTGTCCACTCACCCTCCATGCCCAGGCTCATGCATCCCCTTATCTACTATACAATTCCTCGGGCGATCCATATTAACTTTTCAAGGCTTTCTCGCATAGGAAGAGTTCCAGAGAGTTCATCGAGCCTTATAGTCGAGGCGTCCCTGAAACCTACTCTATCGAGGCATCCCTCCGGCTTGTGTTACCACACCACAACATGTTCTATGGTGATCATATCCATATTTCACGCTTTCCAGCTTTGAAAACCTTCATCTGTCCTCCCTAGACATATCCTTTTATTCTCACTTGTATCAAAGATATACCTAAATTTATGAGATATCATCATAAATTTTAATTTCATAATTTTATTGCAAATCTATCACCCACATATTTTTCCCATTCCACATTTAGTTTCAGATCTATTCCGCACAGGAAACAGATTCACAAGCATGGGAATTTACTTCCCGTAGCAGTTTGGCTCAGTAGATAATTGTTATTCCTTATGGTCTTACAATAATTCCATATCCAAGAATCTTTTCTTCCTACACTTTCAACTTCAATTATCCAAACAAATTGTTAGTTTCCCATGCACATATATTTTCATTGCACCTTTACAATGACATCACAAGCAATTCTTAAATTGTGCATGCTAGCATTCAAATCACATCTATATAAACATGAAAGGAAACCTCATTCCTTACCTATGCATCATTTCAGCATACCGAACCTTTCAAAATGTAGTTAAACATTAAGTGGATTTAATCAAGGAATCAATATCCATGGCCACATTCACTTACCATGCACCCTTGCATTGATTTCAAGTTTACCATAATTATGACAAGAATATTTCCATGGTGTGTTGGAGTTCAACCAACCTCTTCACCATGTGTATTATTCATCCTCATTCACTCTTACAACAGGACTACGCTTCCTGGTACAAAATTATCATGATCCCAGATCAACACATATGAAACTAGAACTTTCTTTTGAATGCACCCAAGCACTCTTCCTTCATTAGTAACCAAGGTGCCAATACTCGTAGCCACCCAAATTTTCTCTTTTATTTAACACCTCTACAATTCAAGTATAGTATTGGAAGGTCCTCCTTCCTCAATGTGAAATCCATTGTCTGCTCTTTTTGTGAAAACATGCAGTTTCCTCAATGTATTAAATCAACATGTTGTCTATGAGCGCTTTTGTTCCCAATCATTCCTTGATTCGTGAAAGTATTCATGACATATTAGTTCATGAATTTTTCCAAGCATTGCAATCAGTCTTTACTGCCAGAGGTTCACACCTCCATCATTCATGTTCTCCTTCCTGAATCATACCCTACTTGGGTATCAATGGAATACAACGACCTTTCAAAATTACATGCATAACATTAAGACAAGAAAACAATTCAGAAGGTATTCTTACCTAATCCCTTCATACCTTGTGCCACATAGGTATGAACACTTTTATACATGTTCTTGGCTGCTAGCACCCTCTTTCTTATTTTTACTTCATCAGTAGTGCTTTATGGGGACTTTTACAGTCCCTTCAACAATCTTTCAATAACATCCTTCTCATAGTCATCCTCTGCTTGAGGTTGTTCATCATTGTAAATTATTTTCCTCGACATCTCCAATTTATTTCTACACATGACATACATCATAAATATATTAGTCATCGTGTAAAATAAAAGAATGCAAGTACCATAGCATTTAAATCAACAAATAGTTTCAAATATTTCCTAGCATATCTTTATGCACTTGTCACATTGTCCTCAACGTTTTTGTGAGTGTGACCTCAATCAAACTTTCAATTGTTTCAATAATCTATATCCAACCATATTCTCATGTCTTAAACATTTTCACATACCATCCTTTCAATTTTCTTTTATCCCAGAGAAATACATTATAAAACAAGAAACGAGTTAAGGGATTCTTCCCTTTTCCAGTTGTACTTGTTCTCACAGTTGCTCATCTAAGGCTTATTATTATGCTAAACAATTCAAAGTTCTTAGGGGGGGGGATTGTTCCTCCTTTTTCCCTTTCTTTGCTTTTGCAATTTACTCCCTGTTCGGATTTTCCTCCTCTTTGCCTTGAGCATCCTTGGTTAGGACTCACCCTAAACTTTTCGGATACAACAACATGCTTTCATAGAAAACCATTTTTTTTATAATGGATCATGAACCTGTGCATCCTACACATTATATTTTCAATTAGTCAGAATGGCCAACCTTCATTCATTTGTCTTCCATTCATTCATTTGTTTTAGAATGTAATCCATGATTCATTTGTCATGCATACAACTTCTTTATCCACACCTATTCTAGATTTTGTTATTTTACACCCATGATGTACTTAACCATATGCATAATCATAATCTTGTGTGTAGTTGTAGCTTCCATAGGTATATTTCATAGCCCACATACATCTCTACTTTAAAATCAGTCAACTTAGGATTGTTCACAATCCTTCTCATGTGATCCTCAAAGGAATAATCATTTGCCTCTTATCATGACAACATAACATCTTTGCTAATTTACTCTTTCATCTATTTATATTAGTCTGTCTTGAGGGAATGGGATACATTCCCCTCAAGTTATCATTTCAAACATAAATTTCATGACTCTTCAGAATAGAGTCAACCATGCATCCATGGTATTCATTTAATCTTGGCAAGTCCAATTCTTGCCTTACATATCACTCATCAATGCAACCATATTTTGCCTTTAGTTTACATGTACTTTTACATCATACATGTTCATCACTTTCACATTTAATATCATTCATACCTAGTTGGTATTAATATCATGCTTCATATCAAGAAGCTTCAAAATGCATTAAATCCATGCACTCAGGCATAATTAAACATAGTTAAGAATTCATCATGCATGCTTATTTCTTGCACCTTTTCCATGTCATCCACACACATGGACATGTCAAACTTTCAGATCCTTCTCCCAAGGATCTTCCAATCATTCTTATGATAAGTCTCATAGGGATACTCATCACTGAGCTACTCTCTCTGCTAAGAACTTGCAGTCATATTATTCTTGTAAGCATATATACACACATTTGTATATATGTAGGTGCACCTCTTGCACCTTTTTACCTCATCCATTTACACTAATATTTTATTTTCATCATTAGTGTTCTTCAGTGAGAGATTGTAGTCACTTATATGACTATTCTCATAGTCATAATTCATACTGATGTTGCCCTCTCTTCATGGAAATAACCAACTAGGGTCACTTTTCACTTTTTTGGGAATTAACAACAGTCCCAAAGGAATCCTCTTTATCTTGCTTAAATAGATTATCTCTGTTGCAGGTTACAACCATTATAGGTCAAGTAAACTGCCCTTATTCATTTTCAACAGTTCTCTGATCATGAGGAGTTTCATATATAGGGTTTAATCCTTTTATAAGAGAAATAATTATTATTTCTAAGGACTTTATCAATCCATACCAAATTCCTTTAAATACATGGAATTTTCTATTAAGGTCCTAACCCTTGTATAATAATTCATCTTAAATGTTAGAGGCTACAACTGCCCATGCTTAGAGGAAGTATAAAAAACACCAGTTTATCCATCCTTCGAGCTTAAGCTGCCCTTGACAAGACCCTTCCATTATCAACCATTCACAATCAAGTCTTATCCTAAGTGCTTATCAGCACATTCCTACTTTTGTAGGGACAACCATTAATCCTATTAGCACAAGAATTTACAACTTGAAGAGGCCTAACTATCTGAGTATTGGGTTTTTGCTAAGTGCTAGTTTCCCCAGTGGTAAAAGGCACTATCCATTGTACAGTCAAGGAACTTAATTGAAATGGTTTTGTCATTATGAAAGATTACAAATTGCTCTGCACACTTTCAAGATTGAAGGTGATGCATTTTTGGAAATGCTACCTAATCTACACACAGACGCAACGTAAGTGGCACTACCTAATATTTCTGGCAGAAAACAAATTGTGTAGAGTTATTTTACCATTTTTTAGTCACTAAATTGAAACTTGGATTCTGAACAGTTGAGAATGTATTTTTGAAAACTGGAGGAGGTTTTTGTTCATAATATTATAAATAACAAAAACCTCTCTCATTTTTTCAAAATTTGTTTTGGTTTGAGATATATTGGATATAGAAGTGGCACTGCGTACTCTGCACAGTGGCATTGCATACTCTGCACAGCGGCGCTGCCTAATTTCCTGTAGAGGTCACGGTTTTGATATTCACCTTGTTGGGAGGTTGCCACATGTCAAGGAGAGTTCAAATGGATTCTCAAGGATCAGTTAGATATCAAGGGATACCTGCACCTAAGATTTATCTCCAGCAAATGCCTCATGCATGAGGTGGAAATAATTTATTAATGACTTCCAACAAATTCCTGAAAATCAACAGTTTGTTGGATTTTTGTCTCTTTGATTGTTGCCACCTATCTCCTAGGCTTAGAATCCAATGGAGGAGATGGGATTCGACCTCCTAAGGTTATTTGGATGCTATTTTCTATTTAAGGAAGGAGAGAGCTCTTGGAGAAAAGGATGAATGAGCCAAGAGAGGATAGAGAGAGTAGGAGTAGGTGGTTTTTTTGTGTATGTTCATTTGTAAGCCTGTGGGCATTTTTTGATTGTAAGCATTACTGCTATTGGAGACTCATGAGAGCTGTGATTTCAGATTGTATTTGTTTATATTTCTTCTTATTTGAATATATTGTAGATTTGAGGATCAAAGGCTGTCAATGATTTATGGATCCCTAAGCAGCAGAGGATCTGTTGTATTTTGCCCATCAACCATTGTTTATATTCAAGTATTTGTTGATTCATTAATTTGAGAGGATATTTTTTCAATGAACGTTCTATATTATGTATTCCTTCTTCATTCTTCCACCTATCAACATATAATCTTGTTTTCTGTTGAGCATGTTTTGTGCCTTCGATGAGTAGAATGTTTGTGACTCCATTTCCCATTGGTGTAGCCTACTGATCTATAGTTTGTTGTCCTCTCCCTTTCTTTCTCCATCTTGTTGATCCACCTATTCAAAAAAAAAATTATCTTTTACATTATGATGGGTGTTGAGCTTACACTTTAGCAGTCAAAGTGTGACTTTCAGTGCTAACATTTTTGGCACCATTTTCGGGGATGGATTTGAGCAGATTGAAAATCTCCCTGGGAAAAATGGCACTGCACAACTCCAGCTTTAGATGGTGACTGAAGTTGGACACCTTCAAGACTGCACATTCACCATGGCGACTCCATTGTTCAGAATATGTTGGTGACTATACTAGGGATGAGAAAAATCAAATGGCTATGAAGGCTATCCTGGCCAGGAGGTTTGCCCCACTCAATTTCTCAGCCATAGATGGTTATCCACATCTTGTGCCTCAAATTGATGAATGGAAAGATCTACTTCCCATATTTTATGAAGGTGATGATGACAACCCTTTTGAGCATGTTCATGAATATCATGCTTTTATGCAGCAGCTTGACATCCATCATGAAGATATATTGATGAAAATGTTCATGTATTCATTGGAAGGCTATGCGAGGCAATGGTATAGGACACTCCCTGCTTCTAGTATTTCCTCTTTGAAGGACTTTCATGATGCTTTTTATTCTCATTGCAAGAAAATTTATCCAGCTGAAAGACTTTCTGAGAATTGTTGTGAGGGGTATGCATCATATATTCAAGATTCAACAAGTGATTCCTCTAGTAGTGATGATGAGTTTCATAATGATTTTCCTAAATTTGAAGAACAAATGCATCATTCATGTCAAAATCTAGGTCCCCAAGAGAAAGATCAATATGGACAATCCATCATTTCCTTATCTCCTCCTTTTCTTGATTCTTTAAGCAAGAGGTCATCTTAGATTCAGATTTATTTCATCATGAGAATAGTGTTGCAGCTTGTCATGATCAAATTCATAGCTTATCAGTCCCTCCTATTGTTAATGAACCAATGTGCCATGATTTGCCAAGTTTTGATGACAATGAGGATGTTTTCCCTGAACAACCAGTTGTCCCAGCTATTGTACTAATCCCCTCAGCCATTAATAGTCAAATGGTCATTGATTCACCTTTGTATGATGATTATGAAGATGATTTCCATGAGCAGTCTGTTGAAGATCTTATATCAAAGAAGTACCCTTTCTATCAAAGCAACAATAGCTTGTTTCAACCCTCATGCCATATTTTTGTTGTTGAAAAAGAAGGAGAAGATGATAATCTAATTTTAGAGGGTGAAAAACTAAGAAATTGCGACCATAAGCCAATATATGATGAATATCCCTCACAATCAAAAGATAATAAAGAATAATGTAGTTTCCCAAGAACTTCTAACTGTCAACCCCCTATTCCTCTTGAAGACACAAGCTCAGTTTCATCAAGCAGCCAAGATCAAATGCCATGTGATTAGATGAGAAAGGTTGAAATTAAATAAAGACAAGCATCAATAACCCTTTTTCCTAGTACACCTCATGACCAGGAGTAGACCAAGGCCATATGCATTGAGGATGAATCAGAAAATTAACAAGACTCACCACAACCAAGAACAGTGGAGGAAGCACCCAATGCAATACTTTTCCTTTTTACACAAAGCAATGTCGCAGGGGAAAGTATTAATGATATTTTTCAGGATCCATTTGCAACTTGTCTGCAAGAAGAATAGGCTCATTGATTTCTTCAATGGAAAGTGTATTGCCAAATGTTTCTTTGACATGCCTTCAAGTAAGAATTAGCTCTGGTGCTTAAGGAAGCACATTTCAAAGCTTCAAACAGTTGAAAAAATGATGAAATGATTTCATTGGTTGTTTCATGTAACTTGAATGCTTCATTTCTCCAATAATTAGAGTAGGTGTGTGCAATAAGCTTGTTGAACAAGCATCATTTTAATCATTTTGTTAGTTTCAGTTTTCATTTTCATTTAGTTCCAGTTGAAGGTCACAGATCAAAGCAGATTGCAAAGGTCAAAGGTTGGGAGCAGCCCTAGGATAAGGCATTGAAACTACAAGAGTTATTAGAGCCTAACAGGGAGGACTCTATCCCCCATGGAGCCTATGTTAGCACAAGAATTTGCAGCTAGAAGAGGCCTAACTATCTGAGTTTTGGGTTTTTGCTAAATGCTAGTTTCCCCAGTGGTAAAAGGCACTATCCATTGTACAGTCAAGGCACTTAATTGAAATGGTTTTGTCATCATGAAAGACTACAAATTGCTTTTCACACTTTCAAGATTGAAGGCGCTGCATTTTTGGAAATTATACCTAATCTGTACACAGACACAGCATAAGTGGCGCTACCTAATATTTCTGGCAGAAAACGAATTGTGCAGAGTTATCTTACCAGTTTTTAGTTACTAACTTGAAACTTGGATTCTGAACAGTTGAGAATGTATTTTTGAAAACTGGAGGAGGTTTTTGTTCATAACATTCCAAATAACGAAAACCTCTCTCAGTTTTTCAAAATGTGTTTTGGTTTGAGATATATTGGATATAGAAGTGGCGTTGCGTACTCTGCACAGTGGCATTGTGTACTCTGCACAGTGGCACTGCCTAATTTCCTGAAGCAGACACGATTTTGATATTCGCCTTGTTGAGAGGTTGCCACATGTCAAGGAGAGTTCGAATGGATTCTCAAGGATCAGTTAGATATCAAGGGACACATGCACCTAATATTTAGCTCCAACAAACGCCTCATGCATGAGGTGGAAACAATTTATTAATGACTTCCAACAAATTCCTAAAAATCAATAGTTTGTTGGATTTTTTTCTCTTTGATTGTTGCCACCTATCTCCTAGGCTTAGAATCCAATGGAGGAGATAGGATTCGACCTCCTAAGGTTATTTGGATGCTATTTTCTATTTAAGGAAGGAGAGAGATCTTGGAGAAAAGGATGGATGAGCCAAGAGAGGCTAGAGAGAGTAGGAGTAGGTAGTTTTCTTGTGTGTGCTCATTTGTAAGACTGTGGGAATTTTTTGATTGTAAGCATTACTATTATTGGAGACTCATGAGAGCTGTGATTTCAGATTGTAACTCTTTTGTTTATATTTCTTCCTATTTGAATATATTGTAGATTTGAGGATCAAAGGTTGTCGATGATTTATGGATCTCTAAGCAGCAGAGGATCTGTTGTATTTTTCCCATCAGTCATTGTTTATATTCAAGTATTTGTTGATTCATTAATTTGAGAGGATCTTTGTTTAATGAACGTTCTATCTTATGTATACCTTCTTCATTTTTCCACCTATCAGCATATAATCTTGTTTACTGTTGAGCGGCTTTTGTGCCTTCGATGAGTAGAATGTTTGTGACTCCATTGCCCATTGGTGTAGCCTACTGATCTGTAGTTTGTTGTCTTCTCCCTTTCTTTCTCCATCTTGTTGATCCACCTATTCAAAACCAAAATTATCTTTTACATTTTGATGGGTGCTGAGCTTGCACTTTAGCAGTCAAAGTGTGACTTTTAGTGCTAAGAAATCCAACAAGTCAATAATTCTAATCCTTCTGTTGTTGTCATCATGCTAAGATTTATCCTGTAAAAATTTGAGAACAACAAAAGAGTTCCAATCGACAGTCCTTTTCCTCAAGGAGTCAATGCACATAATAAACAATTCTTTTAAATGTCAACACATTTTTCAACATGCTCACCTTAGCCTTGATATATAGTCTTTGCTCCATCCAGACCTATGTTTGAATCATGCTTTACTAGATAGGGTAGGGAAAGGTTCCCTCTCCCTTAAAGTCTTCTAAGAAAGAAAATCACTTGACTCTTTCATGAGCGCAAGCAGGCCAATTGTTGTTTCCATGCTCTGTTACCACTTTGTAACACACCCAACCCCTTAAATGGATTTTTAATGGATGGAGCATCAAAATTTCATCTTCCTTAATTAATTAAATCCTCCTTCTGAGGTCTCTATCACATTCTTCTCTTCTAGAGATTTCCAACTACTATATCCACTCTCAAAATCAAGCTTAGGATTGGAAGATATTTCTTTCCAAAGTTATTCGGGCGCTTATTAGTCAAGGGCCACATGGAATCCACATGGTCCTTCTCATACATGTCATCCCGAGTTCCCCGAAGTCATGAATCTCCCAACGCTCCTAAATCTATGGTGAAGATCCATCCACCATTAATACGACAACAGATCTTCCTCCACGTTAACGCTTACGCCTAAGGGAAAGGTTCAACATTCGATGCTTCAACCCTTTTGGGAATATGAGATCTAATTACCCAAGACTCCCAGAGTACCTATATCCCGAAGCCCCGTGAGCTTGCCACATGGCTCTGACCTTCGAGCCTTTTGGCTTATCCTCGACACTACACTCCAAACCTCCGGAGTCTCGAATTCTTGGAATTTGGAAGTCCTGGAATCGCTCTACATGGCTCCAACCTTCGGGCCTTTCGACTTACCCATGAAGCTCCATCCCAAACCCCCAGAGTCCCGAACTCCCGAAGGGTCCACCCTCGCACGGGGTGACATATTAGATGTGAAGGAAAATATAGGTGGGTCCCGCCTACTTCTCTTGCCAAATGGACCAAATGGTAAGTTCCAGGTGGGATACGCGGCAAGGCAGAGATGACATGTGGCCCCTTCAGTGGGTGACACGTGTCACGTGTTAATGGGTATATAGGGTTTGCAAAACACACGAATCTAGGTGACAAGTGGCATGTTGATCATGGGTCCGCGTTACCCTAGATGATGTCATTGTGCCATGTGACTCCAGACCGATAGCCTTCCAAGCCCTTTAATCTCATGGTCAAGGTGTGTCCATGTAACCCCTAGATCAACGACCTCCGTTACTTTGTAATTTCAACGTTCGAGGAATCTGTGGTGTGAATTCCTCCTTACTCCCAAAGTTGGTCAACGTCGGGTTGACCATAGCCTAGATATAACGGTTAGGCTCTGACCACGTATACAAACAGATCTACGGCTCTCGAGCACTTCGAGAATTCGATGTTTGGTAGTTTTGCAATGCAAACTCCTCTTTTCTCCTGGAGTTGGTCAGCATTGGGCTGACCATAGCCTAGATCTAATGACTAGAATATATCCACGTAGATCATAGATCTATGACTCTCGTGGCTTCGGGACTTTGGCCTTTGGGATTTTTGCAGTGCAAACTCCTCATGGCTCCCGGAGTTGTTCAACATCGGGTTGACCACAACTTAGATCTGACGGTCATGCTTCATCCACGTCGATCCATAGATCCACGACTAGTGTTACTTCGGGATTTGGAGCTTATTGACACGCCACACCTCAAGTCACCCAGAGTACCAAGTCTCTGGACTACGGGATCTAGCACCATCTTCCATTGGTGGAAACGACCAGGATTTACTCCATCTTTCAGAGCTTTGTAAACCCTTGCTCCAAAATAAGTTTCTTCTCATTTCCTCCGAAGTGTCGAGTCCCCGGACCACAGGATCTCCTGCCACGTGTCTGCTGCCTATCAACGGTCGAGATCAGCTTCGTGACTCTGGTATTCGATATTTTTGGTGTTATAACACCTTTGTTCTCACGAATACCCTGGGATCTATGGCTTGCAATACTTCATGATTGGTAAAGTTGTAACATCTCGGAGCTCCTTTCGAACTTTCTCGAGGGTTCTTGGGTCTTGGTCATATGGATCCTCTAAAATTTCTCATGGGATATACACTTAGCTGTTGTTCGTGAATTTACTAAGGCTGTGAGCTTGAACCCTCAGTCACACAGATGAAAGGTCTAGAGGATGCGCCCTCTTGTTTGCACTCTAAGAGCGTTAAACCTCTTGAGCTTACTAGTACATCAAATGAATTGAGGGGATGCTCCTTATGTTTCTTCCAGATTTTATAACTTGGAGAGTTCTCCACTCCTACGTAGGTTGTGTAGGATCTATGCACCTTCACACTACCCCTCTTGAGCTTAACGATGTCTCTTATCTAGGAGGCCCATAATAACTGGAAGTGTAAACATGCACATGTGAAATTGTGCCCAAGGTTGACGCACTCACAGTTCAATTGCTCTAACTTGAGCCACTACAGGGCTTGAGCATTTGTGTTTACAAACCATGTCCAAACCATATAGTTCCTTACTTTCCTAAGTACACAATCAAGCAAAAATAGAGGAACACAACATATCCATCAAGCACACATACACATCCCTGAAACATTCACAGGATATCCAACTTTATTTTACAGTTACAACTCAATTACACAAGGTATACAAATACTTATCTATTACAGGTTGCAGCCAACTAACTTATTGTGGGTGTTCGCCTTTCCACCCAACTATAGGCTCAAAGGAATTCACTCTGGCCACTCCCGTGCCAAGCTATGATATCACTAGGGAATTTATGCCAAATTCTCAGAGATCCTTTCTCTGTCATAGCCTCTACGAGGTTTATAAGATACTTCCTCAACATCAAGATCGCAACCTTCTTCTCAGGTTTTGTTCTCTTCCATTTCTCCACTGGAGAGCCTCGCGCGCCCTCCTCTTCCCCCGATCTGTGTGCATGCCCCTTCTCTCCTTACACACATCCCTACCTGGGAAGGTTCTCCTTTCTGTCATGTTCCTTATGTGAGAAGGAAACTCGAGTCATCCTCGGTCTGCCAAACCCTATGGTACCTCGGGCTGACATTCTTTAGCCAAACCATGCTTCCATTCATGGGGGTGGTTGATGGTTCAACCACCAATCCTTTGTTCGTTAACTAATTCCTCTTGGGAACTGGAGGAGGATTATTATCCCCCCAACAAAGGGAAATTTGGGGTCATTTGAGATAATGCACCCTCTCCATAGTTTTTCCCATTCTTTTCTCTAGTGATATCATGGCCAATACTTCAAGGCTTCACCCCCACAGTCAGTCATTGGTAGTTTAAACCATAATACATTTACATTGTTCCTATGTCATAGCATGGTAATCATGATTAATGATTAATTACAAGCTGGGGAAAACAGGGGTGTTACATGGATTCCTAGCCCCCATACTCTTTCGTATGGAGTCTGCAACAGTGATGTATTTTATTAATAATATGAGTGATTACATATTACAATGATAGGCATGTTGACATTTTAGCATCTAAGCTCTCTAGCCTAATAACCACACATACACTATGGCCTATAATATCCTAACTCACCAGCCAATAAAACATATGTACATTTACAAATGGGGTTCAACGTGAAAATATTACAAAAACAATTTTAAAAAAAATTGGCTATTTAGATTTTAAAATGCATATATGCAATATGGCAATATGGTAAAAAACAACACAGGTAGAAAATATATAACCATAATGATCTTGTAATTTTTTTTTGAAGCAAGGTGACTTCCAACATTAAAAAACAGAAATGAATAATATTGAAATTCTAATAAGAAATGAAAATCATAAAAGGCTACATGATTTAAAGCATTAGCGGTATATAATACTAAAATGATAGCATTGTGCTTTAGAGACTTGGCTTTGGGGTGCTCCATAGGTAGGCTTTACTTAAGGAGCCTTTAACTCGAAGGGGGTTTGTCAACTACGGGGAGGGTTTGTCAACTATGGGGATTTGGATTTGGATTTGGATTTGTCAACTTGCACTTAATTATGACAATAATGTTGAAATAATGGCGCAGAATGATGTCGAAAGTTTTTGAGAATGATTTGATGTGTTTTCAAAGATAACGCTTCAATCATTATGATTTAGTTATGAAATTTATATTTAAAAGATTTGTAATAGAGATACTTAAACTAATCATATTAATAATTTAATCTTCGAATTGGAAGGCCCGAGCACTTTAGAGATAATATTAAGAATTCCAACTTGTGATAATATTTTAGATAGAGTTGGTAACAACATGATTGCTAGTTAGGGGAGGTGTAGCACGACACAACATAATATGATATAATTTTAAATGATATTATCATCTAGTTCTAGGTGGTTTAGTACCACACCATATTATAATATTATATTATATTGTGGCCACTTTTTTTTTTCCACGAGAAATTATCTCGATATATATTAGAGATATATATCATTTACATTCACTGTATCCAGTTTAACACAGTAGTCATTACAAATTTCGTCCCGGAGACCCAAGCAGGGTTTGACCTCGAGACCTCCTCCCAACACTTGGAGGAAGGTCCTATCTTTACCAATCACGCTGGACTCACGGGACTATATTGTGGCCACTTGCAAAGAAGCCAAGGACATCCTTATCCTCAAGGCCACTTGTCTAATAATTAATTAATACGAACTTAATATCTTAACAATCTTATAAGTACAAGTATGCGGCGATAGATAGATAACTTATTTTATGTAAAAGTATGACCAAATCGAAATTAATAATAATTACGTGATGCAAGTGGACATTGACTATGGTCGTTTCTAAAGTTTCAAATTTTACATGCTCCTTTAAGTATAATAAGGAGCACTTTATTGAAGCTATTAACATAAGAAGAATAAGATGTGTGTATCAGTTTTAAAAGTTAAGGCTATAAAATCTATGTCTTTCGGTCTTTAAATAAAAGGATATTTAAGTATTAAATTGTCTTTCGGTATTTAAATAAAAGTATATTGATTTATTAAATAAATTTTTAATATGTATATACATATATGTGATTTTTTTAAACATATATATAAAGGAATAGTATGTATTTTAAGGAAGAGAGGAAAATAGTGCGCATTTTATATTCAAGTATAGGGTGGATGTATCATGTAGGTCTATAACATTAACTACTATATAGTTTTAAGTGGAAATTGTGTTTTTTTTTATTATTCACATATGGGGAGCTAGTTATGAAAGATTATCTAATAAGCTAGATAAATATGTGAAGGATGTTGTTTGTAATTTTTGTCCAATGTTTATATGGTATGTCTATTTGGTGTGTTGGTTTGCCCGTGATCTTAAAAATAGATTATTATTATTATTATTATTATTGGTGATCAAAGTTGATTTTTTTCTTTAAAACATGAAATTAGATATGGATAGAATATTATATTAAAGACATTTAATGCAATGTCGAATTATGATTATAACAATTTTTTCAGCCTTTAACAAACTTATCAAATAAGGTTAGTACCTTTGATCATGTTTGAGCAAGTCTTTAAATCTCTAAATAGATCTATAAAAGTTCACAAAGAAAAAATAAAATTGGTAGCTAGAATTTGGGGCATATGTATACAATTCAAGTAGTTATCTAAAGACAATTGAAGAGATTTGTTCCTTTTCATTGTGTGGTCAACAATATTAGTGGGAAAGAAAAATAACAATAATTTAAATTGCCAAAAATCCAACACAATACTAGTGGGAAAGAAAAATAACAATAATTTAAATTGCCAAAAATCCTTTGTAATGTAATTATTTTTCTTGTTACAACACACCTTATAGAGAGTGTTTAGGGATTTTCTTGTTAGTAATAAAACAAATGCATTTTAAGTCTTGATTGGGGTTTTTTCTAGGGTTAATTTATTATTCTTTGGTGTGTTTATTACCTTGTTGCTTTGTTCCATTCCATAACAATCATATTCAATTTCTAAAGTTTATTAATAGTAAAAATGGAAAAGTTTATACATTTTGGAGCACAAAAGTGTGTTGTAATAGTACCAATTGAAAACAACAAGAAAATTTAATTAGTTAAAATCATTTGTTGTGGGATTATATAGAGACATAGTTTTAGTGGTTTATGAGTCATATTTGTAGTCAATAATTTGTTCCTTAAAAATGTATGGTGAATAATTGTAATGAATATGAGAAGATTCGTGAGACTTTACTTCTCAGAATAGAATAGACAAGGAACTACAACCAAAGATGGTGAGGTGTTGGCATGAAAAAAAATATCAAAGGACTCAAAATCCATAATAAGTCAATTGGAATAACTGATTGCAAAACTCACGTAGATGATGTTACAACTCATGTAAACAAATTATAGGAATGAAGAATTTTTAATAAAATAATATTATAAAAAGGAGGATGTTATCCATGAGCATAGTAAAAGAAAGAATCTTGATTGCAAAACTCACGTAGATGATGTTACAACTCATGTAAACAAATTATAGGAATGAAGAATTTTTAATAGAATAATATTATAAAGAGGAGGATGTTATCCATGAGCATAGTAAAAGAAAGAATCTTGACATATGTAGTAATAAAAAAATATTTTATCTCATATTTATAACTATCTAGTCAAGTTAGAAGCAAAAAATGAAATACCCTCTTACAATGGGAAAAAGATGTTGGAATGTTAATTGTTGGTTGAAGCAACTAGAAGTATATTTCAAAATGTATAAAACAAGAGAGGAATTGCAAATTTATTTTTCCTATTTAAATATGCCCAACCATGCTTTGATTTGATGGGAGATTTATGTATATTCTTTTTTTTGTTAGCAAGAATCCCATGGTTACTGAATGAGAACACTTCAAAGAATTAATCAAGTCATAAATCTAACCCATAGGATATGAAGAGCATCATCTCATGAGATGGAAGTATTACTAATAAGAGAAAGAACTAATTGTTTCATATTTAAAGTTTGAGTTTTGAAAGAAATCTATGATATCGAGTATATGGCCAAAATAATATTGGTAGTAGTGAAGTACCTTGGAGGTCTACATGGTCATATAAAAATGTACTTGTGGCTTTTGAAAGTTAGAAATATAGATAAATCAACTAGGAAAGATATCTATATTGAATTGGGCATGAAAATGGGAAAGAAAACTAGAAAATGCACCACAACAAAGATCAAAGGAAAGGAATTTGTAGCCATGATCCAGAAGGGAAATTTTCTCAAGAAGAATTTCAACCATTGTGGATGTAGATGGACATATAAATGAAAAATGATATAAGCTTCATGTAGAAATGTGTCCATAGTTGTAAAATTGCAAAAAAGGGAGCAATGACAACTACCAAGATGGAAGCTGAAGACATATAAGACAACTTTGATGTGGATGGGAACCTTGATTATGTTTCATTTCAAGAGCCAAGGGAAAGTGGAGAAAAAAAAGAACTCTTCCAAGTCAAGGTTCAAGTGAAATAACAAGGCAAATGATATTTTTTATAGTGGTTCTCGATTCAACCTATGTTTTGTTGAATTTTAACTATGCTAGGGTCAAGCATGAGGTTTATTTCATTTAGCATGTACTTGAACCATAAACAAATGCAACTACACCATACACAAGTGCTACAATAACCAAGATCACAAGAAGAATTACCATGCACAAGAACACAAGAGATATCCTCGGAAACCCTTCTACTCAAGGGAAGAAAACCCAACAATCCTTTGTTATATTCTCAAGAGAAGAACCCCAAACCATAAAACCATAATGCACATAAGAGAGTTCTCTACAACCTTGAAACTAGTGCCCAAGAGAGGTTCACACTTCAACCGTACAAGTGCTTGCTGAAATTATGAGATGACAAGTGAGTGAGTGTGATCCACAATGGGGATCCACTCTTATTTATACAAGAAATGACACAGCAAAAGGTGTGTCTATTGGAAAAATAGGGTCGACCTCTTTAACTCAATAATATGATTAATCATTACACAATATTAATTATCTTTCACATGGTGGGGCCGACTTGTACCCTTTACATCATAAATTAGGTTTACAAGAAAATCTTGCTCTCAGACAATATAGCAAGGATCTCTCTCATCCTCTAGTGCTTATCCACTAGTGACGCGTCCACCTGTGCTCAGCCATAGGGACATCACACTAAACAGATCACTCAACTGAGTCCATAGGAGTACCATCTGGAGAACCATCTCAAGCCGACTCAACTAAGTCCATAGGAGTACAAGGAAGGAGACCATCTCAAGATGATTCAACTCAACACAGAGGAGTACAAAGAAAGAGACCATCTCAAGTCATCCCAACTCAGTCCAGAGGAGTAGACAAGAGACCACACATCATCACAAATCAATCTAGAGTTTGATGCACACCCATCACATGGGCACACCCAACACTTGGGCTCCCTCACACTAATGTCTCAACTCATTCTAGAGGAGAATGGTCTGGAGGATGTCTCATGAAGATGCAATCAACAACACTCCCTCTCAACTAGAGAGGTATTCTGCACCAGGCCAAGTCTCTCATGGAAGTACCTGAACTTCATCTTGGCAAGCGGTTTGGTGAAGACATCTACAACCTACTCATGTGTACAAAGGTATTGTACGTGTACTTCTTTCCTTTGCACCATATCTTTGATATAATGGTATTTGATCTCAATGTGTTTCAATTTATCGTGAAACACATGATTCTCTGAGAGATTCAAACAACTCTGGTTATCTCAATGGATAACAGTGGAGTCCATCTCATGACCAAATAAATCTGCAAGGAGCTTGTGAAGCCACATTGTTTAGCGGACTGCCACATATAATGATATGCACTCTTCTTCTGCGGTACTCAAGGCCGTAGAGCTATGTTTCCTACTGCACCAAGAAACCATGGCATATCCCAAAGTAAGACAACAATTCGATGTGCTCTTCCAGTCCACTGTGCTCCCTGCCCAATCTGCATCAGCATATCCCTGCAATCTCATGTATACACCAGAGGTATATCTCGATCCATATCCAATTGTGCCTCGTAGATATCTCAACACATGCTTCAATGTTATCCAATGAGTCTGTTTCGGCTGACTCATAAACTAATTGAGTACATTCACTGCATAGCATATATCAGGTCTGGTGTTAACTAGATACATCAATGATCCAATCAGTTATCGGTAAAGATGTGGATCAATATCGTCTGAATCAATAGAAGCTTCATTCATTTTCTTCAGATGCATCACCATTAGTGTAGGCATGGATTTGCAGTCTTTCATACCAAATTTCTTCAATATCTCCACTGTATATTTTCCTTGTCTTGGGAAAATCTCATCAGTCCTCTGCCATACTTCTAGTCCAAGAATTAGTGCATAATACCAAGGTCCTTCATCTCAAATTCAGAATCTAATGCACACTTTCATTCAATACTAAGGATTTCTGAATCATATAGGACCAAAAATCAGGCACTCGTCACCATCAATGTTGTAGTATAGGTTTGGATCAACAACACTCTTTTTGAATCCCAAACTCATCAAGTGTCCAAAAATCATGCTCGAGGTGCCTACTTTAGTCCATACATGGATTTATTCAACCTGTATACATGATATTCCTTCTCATGTGTCACGAATCAATCTGGTTGCTCAATGTAAACTTCTTCCTCAATCTCACCATTGAGAAAGGCTTGTCTTTACATCCATCATATGTAGTCTCCAATGCATGGATGCAACAAGAGAAATAATTGTACAGATGGAAGTGTATCGGAATACAGGAGCAAATGTCTCCTCATAATCAATTCCCTCCACCTGAGAGAATCCTCTAGATACAAATCTTGCTTTGTACTTCTCGACACTTCCATCAGTTGCATGCTTGATCTTATAGATCCACTTGGAATTCACTACAAATTTCCCTTCTGGTCTCAAAACAATATCCCATAAATCATTCTTCATGATGGAATGATACTCTTCTATCATGGAATCTTTCCATACATGTTGACTTGTTGCTTCTCCATGACAAGAAGACTCAGTATGAATGATGTGGCTCATGGATGAAGCATAGCTCAAAAATCTTTGTGGCCTCTTGCTCTCTCGGAATGTACCTCAAGGAGCTACATGTCCCTCTTCCTCCTACAAATTATGTTGATCCTAGGAAATCCTTTTAGGCCTACTGCAATGTCTCTAGGAACATCAATTGGAGCTATGAGATCAAATGGATCAACTGGATCATTGACTATCTCCCTCTTAACTGCTAAACGGGGAGAAGATACTATCTTGCTATCAATCTCCATCTGAGATTCTCTGGATCTTCAAAAGGATATCTCTTCCTAAAAGGTGACATCTATGCTCACTTCAATCTATCTCTGACCAGGGATGTATATCATATATGGCTTCGAAGATTCACTGTATCCTACAAAATTACTTTCTTCTCAAATAGTTTGACTCCCTTTGAAGTCAAGTGACTCCCTCTGAAGTCAGAAGGATAGACATATGTCCTGGAGGAATTGTGACATCATCCTTTTCCCATGTTTCTATCTTGGAGACATCCCATGCCTTCTCAGGTCCTATGTTTCCTCTATAGTATTTTGTTGGCCTCTCGTACTAGGATAATAACCAAGATGGCCTCCCATAGGGATAACAACCAAAATGGCCTCTTATCATAGGATAGTGACCAACCAAGAAAACTTGGACTCCCATACCAGGGATAATGGTCCAAGTCATGAGGGCTCCCATACCAGGGATAATACCCTTCATTATCAAAATGAAAGTAACTACAGGGTAATGATGAAATTAAATAAGGAATGTAGTACAAAACTTACCTTAGTCTACAATCATGCTCAATCTTGTTTTTGTTCCTCCTGAGAAAGTTGAGATAGAGAAGAACTCCTTGTTGTTATTTCTTGCATTCCTTGACTTCTTTTGAGGTGGATAAAGTTTCTTTTCTCTCTTCTCGCATACTGACAAGATCTTGAAACCTTGCACATCACTAGTTGCAAGTCTAGTCTCCTCACTAGAGCTTGAATAAGATGCACTTATAGCACACACTCAAAAGTCACACCAAGGTTTATCTGCTATATATATCTCAAGTCTTGGTTATGTAGTCATGGAAGATAAGACTCGGTTATGTAGCCATTGTTGTTCATAAGCGACTCAGTTCTCATATCCTCTCAAATTTTCCACAGAATTGATATAAAATTATTATCCTAGTCTATAACTTGGCCTCACTATTGTCAAAAAATCAGCCTCAGAACAGGCCTAAAGTCACTACCTCAGATCTATCAACAATTTGGCTTTGTTCACTTGGAACTAGACTCAGACTTGACACAAAGAAAACAATCTACAATTTATTTATTTGAAATAGTCCTTAGTTCCACTCAGTGTTGCCTCAAAAACACCATAGGAATGCTTCATATTTCTTGTTGTCATAGCCTCATATCTGATAATTAATTTACCTTAAATCTACACTAAAAAACATGCCTGAAACTTGGCCATATCCTCTTCATATCTGCACACAAAACTTCCTTCAAAATACCTTAGGGTTTCCTAAGATCTCCCTTAAGAACCCAGACTGTAATTTTGTTTCAAATATGTGGTTTTAGGCTTGCTATAGGTCTTCAATTGAGGCTTCTCCTAGTTGTGGTAGTCCTAGAGGGGCCTCTCTTTTAATTCTATTGTTTAAGAAAAGACTTCTCCAATGTTGTGGTCTCTTTTAAGTCCCTAAATAGGGCTCGACCTAGGCTAATAGGCCTGAAGCCAACCTTGAGCTTTACCACATGGATTTAAGGGAGGTATGACCCTCTCCTTACACCAACAACAGAGGTTCTAGTAGCCTTTAACTATCCATGACTGCCTTCTTTGACAGTGCAAAAATTCATCTTCAAGAACTGCTCTGAAACTATGTTGAATTTTCACTATGTTAGGCTCAAGCATGAGGTTTATTTCATTTATCATGTACTTTAAACATAAACAAATGTATCTACACCATACACAAGTGTTGCAATAACCAAGATAACAAGAAGAATTACCATGCACAAGAACACAAGAAATATCCTGGGAATCCCTTCTACTCAAGGGAAGAAAACCCAACAATCCTTTTCTATATTCTCAAGAGAATATCTACCAACCATAAAACCCTCATGTGCACAAGAGGGTGCTCTACAACCTTGAAACTATCACCCAAGAGAGGTGCGTACTTCAGCCATACAAGTGCTTGCTGAAATTCTGAGACAACAAGTGAGTGAGTGTGATCCACAATGAGGATCCACTCTTATTTATACAAGAACTGACACATCAAAAGGTGTGTCTATTGGCACAATAGGATCGACCTCTTTAACTCAATAATATAATTAATCATTACACAATATGAATTATCTTTCACATGGTGGGGCCAACTTGTACCCTTTACATCATAAATTAGGGTTACAAGAAAATCTTACTCTCAGAGAATATAGCAAGGATCTCTCTCATCCTCTAGTGCTCATCCACTAGGGACACATCCACCTATGCTTAGCCACAGGGATGCAACACTCAACAGATCACTCAAATGATTCCATAGGAGTACCATCTGGAGCACCATCTCAAGCCGACTCAACTAATTCCATATGAGTACAAGGAAGGAGACCATATCAAGCTGACTCAACTCAATCTAGAGAGTACAAGGCACGAGACCATATCAAGTCATATCAACTCAGTTCAAAGGAGTAGACAAGAGACCACATGTCATCACAACTCAGTCTAGAGTCTGATGCACACCCATCACATGGGCATACCCAATACTTGGGCTCCCTCACACAGATGTCTCAACTTAGTCCAAAGGAGAATGATATGGAGGATGTCTCATGAAGCTGCAATCAACAACATGTTTTTAATATTAATTAATGAACTTAGTTTGGAAACATATGAGTATCCACAACCATTGTTTGGGTTGATTTTCTACAAAGGTAAAAAAAATATCGCTTTCTATATCTAGGTTGTGGAGTTATATAGTAGGAAATTGGTTAGTGAAGGATAACAACTAAAACAATATTATGATCTATGTAAAAAAACAGAGCCTGCATGCAGTTTACACTAATAACTTAGCTACAAATATGAAATAGGAAAAAATAATACCCATTTATTACTTATGGATGGGCCTCTAACAACACTTGTGTATAATAGTTGGATGCAAGTGAGCTCCAACATGCTCCTTGGGAGGGTCTTTTGATCCTTAGTGACTTCTATCTCGACTAATGATTGTGAAGGAGTTCCTTAGGTCTCTGAATGACAGAGATCTGACAACTAGGAGGATATGGACTGGAAATATGGATATGAGAGAAATGACTTCAAGATTCAACTCAATAGAATAATTTTGCATCAATAGTATTCTTCTAAATGTTTCCCCTAGGTGTCTATATATAGTAAAACTTCATTCTTTCAAAAAATAGTTCCAAGTGTGAAGGGGATATCTTGGATGGAGTTCCCCTTTGTGTGAAAGTGGACCTTCATGAATGCAGACTGAGATCGAGGCTTCTCCACATTAATTTCACTGTTGAGGATGATCTTGACAATCTTTTGCATGTTTTTAGACTTGCTCATATTTTGAAGGAAAATCCACTCAAGTTGCACAAAATTCAATATGGAAGGTCACGCAAGTGAATGAAACCACTTTTATAAAATCTTTTAAACACTTTTTGGGGTGAATTTTAACATCCATGGGGTAGCTTTGTTATGTCATAGTCGGGTCCACCGGTGATGTTTTTTAGGTGATCACCAAAATGTCTATATGAGAGAGATTTAGGTGGTAATAGTGGCCCATGTATGTATGAGGTTAGGAGATACTATATAGTTGAAATTCATCATAATTTTTGTCCCATATGCCTATAATCTATGATACACTATAGAGATAGAGAGAGAGACAGAGAAATCCATAACTAAAAAGAAAGAATATACAATGAAGAAACAATGAAAACCCACCTGCAAATGAACCAAACATCCCTAGGTATATGATTTCTTTATACAAACGATTTGGGCATCTCCCATGCTCATGGATTTATCAAAATATTACAAAATAAGACATGCATGCTTTGGGTGCATGTCTAAACATGATGAACTTTATAAGAGATAGTGCATGATGCTATAGCTAGACAATTTATGATGTAGGAATATGAATCAGCTTCGAGGGAACCATAATTAGTAAAGAACTACTCTAATGAGAGGGGTACCTGGAACTTGAAGGGAGAAAACTATGATAATTGATCATGCTTAGGGGCCTTGATAGACTAACAAGACTAAGTGTCTTCAATTGTAACTAAATATGCAACTGTTGTAAGGTATGACCCTTCCTGATGTATAAATGAGCTAATATCAAACACAAGGGGGTTCAAGATATCATAGATCAATGATGAATATCTCTATCCTATAATAGCTTCATAATTACTGATGGAAATGAGAACCAATATACCTCAATATTCCTAGAAAAAAATGATTTGATGTTGATGGAATGAAGATGTGTCTATAATGGAACAAGGTTCGCTTGCAATTGAATGAGGATAAACTAGATACCAATAATACAATGGGGAATTATTTTTATAACTGTGGGCAAGGTGGTCAATGAGGATGACACAATAATTCCCTTGGGTGGAGCATAAATGATGGTTGATAATGGTGACATTCAAAGAACTAGCTAGACATAAGGTGATCTATTTTCAGGGGGGGGATTATATGAACTAAGGGTATGTTAAATTAGGACTAATAATAATATGATGTAGATGGATAGATATCTTATGATGGAAACTTTGGGGATCACAGTGATGGATACTAGGATATGTGAGGTGTTGTAGGAAACTAGAATCATTTTATACAAAAGTGACTCAATATAGATGCTCCGACTAAGGGAAACTAGATTTGTTGTTGGGTTTAACAAAAATTCCATTAGATGTGATGGTACAAGAGTTGTTTCTTCCCTCATAAAGAATGCTCTTTTTACAATTACCAATAAATGAAATAATGTAAAAATTTGGGCAATTTACAAATAAGGAGATGGGTGCCCCATCCATATGATCAAATAGCCTAGCCATAAGTGGTGATAATAGTGAAATATAATAGTAAGGGGACCCCTTGGATGCATATCCTTAGGGGTGTATGAATGATGAATTGGAATGCATATGGTCTATTGATCTTGGGGAAAATGAGAGGCCAATGAAATTGTGATAAATAATTCAATATAACCAGCCATAAAAGATGTCAACCACCAAAAGTGTGAGGGAATGGGTCATCATGATGACATGAAATATGTATGAGGATCATTATTAGATATGTAGACTATCCAGACTCCTACCTTATGGGAAAAGTAGCATGGGTGTTGATAATGCAAGGGGTACTAAAACCAAGGCAACCAATAAGGTTGGAGTGCTACCAACTAGCAACAACAGAATACATGTGGAATTGGGTGAAATTGTCTATTGAGCCAAGGAAGAAAACCTAAAGGAATATTCAAAGTGAGTGATACTAGGAAATGTAATGATCTCAGAGGGAGTATCAACATGCTAGTTTGAAGAAGTATATACTTGAAGGGATAGGGAAAACGACCCTACTATGTGCATAGATACTAAAAGGGCCTCACAGAAAATGCCTGCAAATATGAAACTAAATACCTAGTGTAAAAATGTCCATGATAATAAATCTAATGGTGTAAATAGCATACAAAATAGAGCTAGTGAGATCACATACTTGTTTGTTGAATGTTTGGTGAGGAAAATGGCCCCTAGATGAAATTTTTGGTGAAAATGAATGGAGCATACATTGAAAAAGATGGTGACATTGTGATTCAAATGGTGCAAATGACATAGAAAAAAGATCTTCCAATATCTCTCATGATCTTTGGGAACCTTGTGACTAGACCATGTAAAAGGTGGTGGGTCCCACAAGGACGCCTCATTTGTACTTAGATGAGTTGAAGATGGGTATGTGTGTGGATTCCACAGTCTTCCAAATCTTTTCATGCACATATATTTGGTCATATTTCCATTTAGAAAAATCTAGGTAAGCTACCATGACCTCTTCATTCATTTTATGCATTCAATTTCTAGGTGTTAGGGAATCTAGGTGCTTGTACGCCACTTTTTTGAGGTGTTCCACATGGGTTTCACGTGTATCAATGGGATAGCCATGCAAAACTTGTGTGATGATCCCATGAGTATATTTGGAAATGTGCACCCATTCTTCAAATATCCATGTAGAGAATTTGCATGAATGCAGAGCATTTGCATGACTGTTTGTTGGACAACCATGTAAATCAAGTGTTGTTTCAGTGGACATCCACACAAATTGTGTGATTGTTCATGGAACAATCACAAGGGACGTTTTTGTGGTTGTGCACTAGATAGTCGTGAAAAATGTATGGTGATAGAAAGGGATCCTGGGAAAACTTCATGACTCTATAATGAACATTCATGTGAGTAACTTGTGTGTCTATTCATTGAATAGTTATGTAAAATTCACAACGATAGTTGAAAAAAACATGCAAATTGTGTATGAATAATAAATTGTAAATATTGAATTGGGTTTTTGGTTTTGTAGGTTTTGACACAATAGAGGGCCATTCCTATCCATTAGCATGAGAAAAAATATGACATCTTGCGAGAAAAGGTTTGGGGGGAACCTATAATGCAGATTGAGTTGGATAGCTATGAACTACTTAATTACTTTGGTTGTCCTCTGCTATGCTCCAATCGGGACCTATTGAGGCATGCCATTGGGATGTGGTGTCTTGATAAACACACCATTCAGGTGTGAGTTCAGATGTTGGAGTTGAGTGCTAGCATTGACTTGTATTTCCTGCCTAATGTGGACACATATTAAGTAGTGGGGGACCAAGTTTTGTTAACTGGTGGTGGCTACGATATGATTTGTAGAGGGGCATTGGATGATATCATAAAATCTATTTGATGCACCATATCCAACATAGTTAAAATGAGAAATATATAGATAATTACAAGTGTAATGTCCATATGCTAAGAATAATGTGCAAGGGTGGTTTGTATGCAATGTCTTGTTCGAAGTTGTTTCACACTATAGAAGGATCCTTCATGGGGGCTATGGAAGTACCCAAAAAAAAGGGTTGGGAAGAAATGGTACTACTTGAGGTGTATGGAGAAGGTTCCTTAGTTGAGGAATCATATGACATAGGTCATGGGGTGACATGGGGCATCATAAAGAGAAAATGATGGAGGTACCCAAAGATTGGTTGGATTATTTTATGCAGGAGCATCAACCAATTTATTTTGAGATTGACCCAAGGGTCACAAAATTTTACCAAAGGAAGTTAGTTTCTTTAATTTTATCATTTATTTGTAATATTTAGGTGGATATATCTATAAGATATTGAAGTTTTTATGGTTTGAGTAGGTGTCAATATGTTGCTAAGTTTTAGGGACATAATTATCATATTTAGAATTCGTTGATATAGCTCGTGATTAGTTTTTTTTGTGAGATTCCCGATAGATGTAATATATATTGGTTTTATATAATGAATAGAGGGTTAGTAGGTGTGGAGAGTGAAAAGTGTGTAATGTGGAGAGGTTTGAGGGACCAAGAGAAATAGAGAAAACATTGTTGTATCCGTTCATTCCTTTTGAATATAATATAAAATCTCATATTTTGTGTGCACTCTGGTTTGTTTGTTTTGAAGTCGAATTTTATTTGAATTTGTATTGATTAAGAAACAAAAAAAAAAATTTGTAGGGTAGAATATCGTCTGTGGAGTCATGCTTCAAAGATGAATGGTCCCATTGAAATTTTTACATATTTTAATTTTTTTTAATTGAACAATCGAGATTAGATCTGGGAGAGAGCCTTGTTAGATCGAAAATTGTTATTTATTCATAGGTTTTATTGTTGTACCCCACTTGCATTGGACCCACAATCTATTGGAGTCCCCCGTCACAACTCAACTCTGACGAACCCATCATTTCAGACTCAACCATTGGACACTTCCTTGATTGGATTATTCTTATACCTTGATGTTAATACTCCAATGAATTATGTAACCTTCCATCGGAGAGGAGAAACCTACGGTCATGATCAACGGTAGATCGGACCCTCGACACAGTGATTCACTCTGGCCCATTGGAGCGAACAACTCTGACTCATCAGAGCAACTAACATTGACCCATTGAAGCACTTGAATCCGAAACCCCTGGAATTTAGACTCCAATGAAGCCTTCAGAGACATTAGACTTTGATCCATCGGAGATCTTAATTTAGAGGCACTCTGACTGGGTGATACTCTGATGCACTATGTAGTGATCCTAGTCAGTGGTCTTGTGAAGGAATTAACACCCAACCATAGGGGGGAAATGGATTATTTCCAAGATAAACAGATCACCATGTATAAATTTAAATTGTGAACTAGTGCATAATAGAGTGGCCAGGACTCTATTAAGAAAGAACTTTGGTCCCAATTGAAGGATTTTGAGAGCAACTCGAGATCGAAAGCTACAACATGGTTAGTTAGTACTGATCCAAATTATTTTGCGAAAGAAATAAAGGAAGATATATAACAATGAAATATACAGAGATATTGTGAGACACACATAAATATTGCAATGAACAAAAATATACAGTAATGCACAATTTTTATTAATGAGAGAATGTATAGAAACTATAAAATTACAGAGTGAATGACTCGCTAGAATGGTGGAAGCTTATCTTTGAGAAGAGTTGTGATAGCTACGCTCATTCGCAAGAAGATGATGATTTTTAAAATGAGGCTCTATAGGTCTTTTTATCATAAAGAAAATACAAAACCCTAACCCCGGAAGATGAAACAAAAAAAGGTTTGTGCGGCCCGATGAGGGTAGTTGGTATGACAACTTCCCAAGGGCGTAATTGTTGCATACGATCTCTATTTGGGGTGCATGATAGCTCATTTGAAAGGTATATCTGAGGAATACATATTTTTCCATCACAGTCTGGCTAAATCATATGGTGTGACTATAGCAGGCCTAGAAAAAAAAATTAGGGCCTAAAAATGACCCTGGAAGTTTAGGACCCGAAAAGTTGTAAAAAAACTACAAAGGTGGAAACCCTTATTTTGAACCAATGGAATAGGTGGTTGGTTACCTCTTTCCACCTAGATCAATCCTCCCCCATTAGGGAGGAATGGTATCCATTGCATCAGGTCCCTGGGAAGCTTTTGTTGAATATGAACCTTAGTGAGTTTATTTCCTTGATGAAGAAGTTTCCCTGCTTAGCTTGTTGAAGGATGTTATGAACCAATATTGTTTCATGATCTTCCTGAGTGTGGGAGGAATCTTCCAATGAAGATTCAACATGAATAACATGAAGGGATTTATCATAACACTATTTGAATGGGTAGTGTGGAGACACCCCCATAGGTGTAGTAGGAATATCTTGGTGCTTTGCTACAATCTTGTTAATCTTCTCCTGCTGGATAGAAGGGTTTTGGGCCGAGGTTGTAGTGGTTGGAGTGTCCTTCTCTTCTAACCATGTTTTGAAGAGGATAAATTTTGCGGTATGAGATATTACTTTGTTGCACTTTTCTTTCGGTACAGTAGTCAAAACTACCTTTGGTATCCTATAGGGCTAACCCTCCAAAGTAACAATGATGCTAGGGGGTCGAGACTCACAAACAACATGAATCCTCCACATATATGGTTGGACTAACAAAACATCATAGAATTCTGGTGGGAAACATAACACAATACGTCATCCTCTAAGGGCTTGATATCATATGACAGACAACACTATTGGCTAACATGAAGATGTAATTCCTTGCAGATCCATTCGATGTTGTATGGATGTGGGCCAAGTGTTGTCGAAAAATCCAAATGGTTGATGACCTATGCTACGATGAGGTTCTTCTCGCTTCCGCTATCAACAATAAAATGCAATAGGGTCCCCTTCACCCAAATATATGAATGGAAAAGGCATCCCCCCTCATCAGGATCCTCTGGTTATTTTGGTTGGATTCTTGCGGTTGCGACAGTAGAAGCGGTTTTTTCATCAATTATTTGTCTCCATTTATTATTGTTTGAATTAGAGTCTAAGTCGGGACTCGACTCTGTTTCTTTGATCTCGACTACTAATGACTATTTCGAGCGACATTCATCGGTGTTGTGCCAAGGTATTTTTTTGAAGTCGCACCACTTCCTAGTGTCCTTCTTTGTCTTCCCATTTCCCTTCTTTTCATGTGGATTGGACTGGTTGTCTTGAGGTTGATTGTTCTATGAGTTATGGTTGCCTTTACCATAGTTTGGTTGTTCCAGATTTGTAGACCCAGATTCCCGCTTGTTATGCTACTTAAATTTCTTCTCGATTTTGACAACATATCTATAAGTGGCTCCTAGAGATGAGATGTCCAGAAAGTCCATTTCAATTTGGATGTATCTATGTAGATCCCCACGATATTTAGGAATCTGATTTCACTCATAGTATTTGATACCTGGCTTGATGTGCAAGGTATGGAAGGTATTTGTGAACTTAGACACTTTTTGGTCCCGCTTTTGATGTAGCATGGTCCATGTCATGTACTAGTCATCATAATTTCCCACAGGGTAATATTTCTCCTTGCCCGCATCCATAAAAAAATCCCAAGTGGGATCGGCCCCAAATATTCTAGACTCCTCTATAAAAAAATTCTCCTAGTAAGTTTTTGTTAGATTCTTAGGATGACCCAGGTTATGATTGTTATCACTGAAATTTCGTTCGCACAGGGTGACAAGAACTCCGCATCATCAGCACAGAAAAACAGGCATTCATGGCACAAGGATTAATTCCACAGCACATCAAAAGGGCCAAAACTATACAAAAATGGCTAAAAAATTAAAAAGCGCAGCATACCCACTAAAAATGAGCGCGCGCGCGCAATATCTTCGTATATTGGGCGCATATGCGCGGTTGTGGGCTGCAAAACCTGCGCTCCTGCCAAACAGCGCATTTATGAAGCTGGTCGGCCTCCCAACCACTAATGGATCAGCTCCCAAGTCGATTTGACATCAAATCCAAGCTCAATCTGTGTGGGGAGGCTGGTCAAAGACCTAATTGTGCCCTAAAGAGCCTCTTTTCACATTCAAAAGAGGTTGCATAATAGCTCAAAGCTTGGCTATAAAAAGCCATGAATGACCACCATTTTCTCAAGGAATTCTTCATACTGTTATGC